>LGRX02031756.1:0-26012 GCA_001247695.2 Cymbomonas tetramitiformis | reverse complement strand
CCACGAGGACCATTGTTCCGATAATTTAATTGGCCATCTCCCGTGATTTGTGGTGTCTAACCAATGAAAGGTGGTATATACAGGTCCTATATTAATTTATTTGAACGCTGGTTTGGCCTATATCCATCCCATATATCCATGACGAACGCATTTCAAACCTCTACACACAAATTTTTCAAAACGGATTTTTTTGGAACATTCAAAATGTGGCAAATTAGTGACTCATCATCATTGATTTTTTACCAATCATATATCAACACTACACCTGCGCGGATACCATCAAATTGAACCTATACATATGTCCCAATCATATTTGGGCGGTAGGCCCGGTTGGAATGCATATATTGGCTCGTTGGCTCGTTGGCTTCCCCTCTAATATATTGGCTCGTTGGTTTCCCCCCTAAAACAGTGGTCACGCGAGCTGACCAGCCAGCCATCATAATTGCTTGCTAGAGGGCATATATCGCAAGGTTGATGTGTGTGGCACATTAAATCTTCAAGTATATGTGTATTGCGAATTTCTGAAAGTCTAACATCATCCAAATATCCTATTTTTCGGCTGGCGTGTACATTTTAGAATGGATGAATGCCAATTTCTAAAGTCCGAAATTCACCAAATTCGGAATTTGCATTGTGTTGAACATGCACCATGCTGAAATAGAGCGGAAATGATGATGAGGGTGCGAAGTAACCGATTCAATTATCTTATTTGGTCATAAACTCAAGATGTATAACCATGAGCATCACCGTGAGCCCCCCATGTGACTCCTAATACTCAAAATAACGGTGGTCCTTGTGGTAGGACCACCATTTTCTTCAAGCTTTTGGTGAAATTACACCCCTAAAGCGTGTCGTTCAACCACACACCTAAAGTCTCATGGGGGCCGCCGCTATAAGAAATAAAATTCATTTAACTCATAAATATTATGTGCAAATGTTGCCTGTGCCTCAAATAGTCGATTTAGTGATCGGAACCGCAATTGCCCATTGGTCCTTGTGGTAGGACCATGAATTTGGGTAGTAGCCACAGGACCTGCTGAAGCTCGCCTAGATGCAGCCGCTGCCGGCGCAGCATCCGATTGGCTGCCCGGAGCTCCACGCCAGCGGCGGCCACACAACCCGCTGTGGCATCCTCCTGCGCACGCCGTAGCTCTTGGATCTCCGCCCGCACTGCGACCAGGCTACCCTGCATCGCCTCCTCCCCTTCCTGCAGCTCTGCCAGCACCGCCCACCCCGCTGCCACCAGACCCTCCACCGGAGCGGGGTCGGCGGCGACGGCGGCCTCACGAAAGTGCTGCTCGGCCTCCAATGCCGTCTGGGCGTGCCACGTGGCAGCGTCAAGCAGAGTGGAGACTTACGGCTTACGGCGAATACGGTTACGGTGTCGAGAAATCACCGTATCGCGTATATACGGCGCATATACGGCGTAAAATACGGTATACGGCGTAACGTATGCGTATATACGGCAAAAAATACGAGTTCCTCGACAGTGAACTACGGCGTATTTACGTCGTATTTACGCCGTAAGTCTCCACTTTGGCGTCAAGCGCCGCGCTCCCAGCTTCCACCGTGTAAGTTGGAGCGCCGCTGGACGAATCGAAGAGTTCTTGCAGCTGTGTGCGCAGCGCTGCCACCCGCCGGTCCGACTCCTCCGCCAGGTGGGCTGCCCTAGCGCTGCGCTGCTCCCATGCCCGGTATGCCGCCACCGCATCGTTTGCACGAGCTGCAGCACGGCCCACCCCCCGCCTCCCCCAGTCACCTACACGATTTTGAGCCTGCCCCCCCCCTCGTTTGCAGTATCGCATGCCAAGAAGGTGGCTGCAGTGCCAGGTTGCAGACGCCGTACCCTGTTCAGAAGCTGCCACCATACGAAGACATCGGGAGGCCTCAGCTGCTGCCTTCGGGACGGCGCCAAGGCGGCCTCATGACTGGATACAGCCGACTCGAGGACCCCACGGCAAAGCCCTTCCAGGCGCACATTCACACAACCTCCTTTTCACGAGAGACGTCGGATCATCTACAAACCGTTCAGGCCCGTCGTTAAATCTGGTTTGGGAATTTCGACGACATGTCGGTCTGTCGCGTTTTTGATCACGGCGATTTGATTGGTTGAAAAATTCTGAAAAGCAACATGCCGACATGCGACAGGGACTACGTTATCTTTTTTGGGTCTACACTATCTCTGCATGTCTTCGAAAACGAAAGATAGTGTAGACCCAAAAAAGATAACGTAGTCCCATTTTGTCTCCTTTTTGTCGACCTATGTCGTGTTAATTTAAAATCTATCGTTAGATCAAACATTTTTTAAGGGCGCACAGGCATTTAATGTCGCGCATGTCGGGCATGTCGGTTTTTATGGTTCCACATCAGCAAAAAAACATGACCACGTAGGCAACGCGACAGGTCTTTTTCGCAAAATTCCTCTGACGTATAATTTATCCGTTGCATAAAATACAATTCTTCGCCCCTATTCCTCCCCCTCCCGCCCCCCTCCTCCATCCAACCCCTTCCCGGTTCGCCAATTTTCCCCTCATACCCCCCTCCCCTTCCACTTCCCCTTTCCCTGCCTCAATTTACACCATCTACCTTGGAAACCCATAATATGCCCGCAAATATAGCTCACTAAGTCCACACATAGAAGAAATATGAGAATTCCTGAAAATCGGTGATAAAAAACCCCGCACCTCTTTAACTTCACCGATGCATACAAGTCATATCAGCCCGTCTTTCAGTTATGTAAAGCGTTCAAAAATTCATCATATATATCTGGAATAAGACTTTTACGTGCATGATGAAAATTTTAGTATATCCTCACTCGTATTTGCACATCAAGGGCAGATTCCCTTCTAGAAATAAGGTGTGAAATTTAGCAAAAAGACAGGGTTTCAACCTCAAACTGTCAGGGTTATGGCCGATGACACATGTGTCATACATGTCATACCTGTCAGACATGTCATACCATGTCATGTCATGTCGAGTCATGTCATATATTATAATGACAGACAGTCGTCAGTACCGTCGACTATCTATGACTGTACATGTCATCAAGATGATAAGTCACATCATCTGTCATTTATTCAAGGAAAGACTTGAATGACACCTGTCATCGAGAGGCCGTATGTCGGACTCGAAGATGGCGAAGCAAGATACTATCTTGAAGTACCGAACGGTTCGGACAAGAAATCATCTTCGCTTCTAGCATGTGCGGAACAAGCATGCGGGTATCATATGGCGAACGCATCATTCGTTCTGCCGATACCAGTCGTTCAACCAATGCCTCGGGTTCACAACCCAATAGCGGTACCATCTGTGAGATGGGAGGCATTCGGTATAGATGAGCTAGCGTTGTGCTAGAGCAGTATCTTCGGACGAAGTCTGCACTCATCACCCGCTCATAAGCTGTGCGCGTGTTTACTGTTCAATAAACACCGGCACTATCTTATTATATCATATATTCCTTAAGGCTCGCGACAGCGTCCTTATCATTAGTATTCGATCGTTAAGGCGAGAAACGAGAACTCAAGTGTGAGTGCAGCGTAGATCTCAGTAATTTTGTGTATACAGGTTGCGGAGCGCAAAGCATATCTGGCGACGCAATCGAATAAGCACGGATATCTGATATACTGCATATATCTGACCGCTGCAAAAGCGAATGGAGAGCGCGAGGATAATCGTCGCATTCGCAGAATCGTACACAGCAGCTGAGCGTCGTATATACTGCGCGAAAAGGTGTGCATGCGGCATACAAATGCTCTGCGATCACATATGCGCGCAGAAGCGATTCGCAGCTGTAAAAAATGTATGTACGGCGATCACATATGCGCGCAAAAGCGATTCGCAGCTAGAAGTATGCGCGGCAATCATATGTACGCGCAGGAATGATTCGCAGCTGTAAGAATTACGCAGTATGAGATGCGGGCACGTAAAACATCAGCGGAATCATGATCCGCGCGCAAATTAGTACTCGTATCATGTGCTAAGTATATGGCGACAATATGTGCTCTTTGTCAACAGCGCGCACAATTGCGATAGTCATGATTGCAATAAATCACTTGCAGCGCACGACAATCATTTTGCAGTTTTATGATGACGATGTCAATATAGTTGCAATATAATCATCTGCGCATCATATGCGCGCGTCACAATATCCTCTGCAAAATATGTGTATACTCGCAGGGATACTCATGAATGGACGCATGATGACCATATTGCAGCATGCCACACAATACTTTGATGACTGCTGAGATATTGCAATTTATTCACTGTCAGATTTGTATACTTACTTGCAATCAAGAGTTTGAACTGCATGAATGCTGTGTACATCTACATGACAGATCATGAATACTTAGCAGCAATATAGTAATGTGTGCAAGATTAGAGTGTGCGGAGATTGCAATGATTGCAGCACACACACATGCACATATACTTGACTTGCAGTATACACCAACATGCAGTATATAATGAGTGCATGCAGCATATATGCATTACACTACATATACATTATATACTGAGTGACTGCAACACTGTGAATTGTGCATGCATCACTAATACAGCTTGACCACGCTATCAGCTGTAATGCATATTACCAGTTTGATCATGATAACAACTGGAATAGTATCACATTACAATACATAGTACATTGCACAAGGCATATTGCAGTGCATGTTAGCTATATTGGAATCATGTAAGTGTAAGGTGCCTGAAGGTAATCTCAACACCATAATTAGCTCGTCATGCTCCGACGTAGGATTTGGGAAGAGCATGTACGTTCTATGGTGGATTACTGGACGGAATGCTCACCGGAACTACATGTAAAATAAATCAAGCAACTCATTATCGTAAATGAGAGTATGCCGGATTACAATAAATACTAATCTGATATATATATATCATGTTGGATTATTAGTACTTGGTATACAGATCATCCTGCATGATGAATTATCTTGGTGCATTGTAATACCATTATCAACTGTATACAAGTGTGTAGTAAAGTTCCACACACACCCACTTACATGTACTTATCAGCAAGTACCTGCACAATGTGATGGAAACACCGAAATGCTTCCAGTATAATTATATTGTTGATCAGACAATATAATTATATCGGGCAACAACCTCCCGACGAGATCCAGACGGGACTCGAACCTGCGCGCTCAAGGTGCAAGCCCAACACATAGCGCCCTACGCCTTAGCGCTATGTCATCAGATTCTGATGACATAGCGCTGAGGCGTAGGGCGCTATGTGTTGGACTTGCTGGATATGACATGGTGATTGTCATTTCGTCACCTGTCATAACCGTTGTCAGATTCGGTGTCCAGTAGTGACCGACAACTCTCGTGCTATTTAGCTCGCCAGTCCGTATGTCTCCCCCCTTCTAATATCATAATATTCCGAGTATGTAGCCTGCCACTGCTTTCCGACCTGCTTAGACCCTCTGTCCGCTTGGAATATTATTACCCTCACGGTATAATATACAGCAGGTTATGGTACCACCTTACGCTTGCGTTATGTCGTTGCAGGTTGGTTGGTTCGTGGTTCGGCTTTTAGGTTGCGTGGAATTTTTGCCGCTTTCGACATCATTCTTTGGCCAAGGACGTGCGCTCACTTGATCCTGCTGGGACGTCGGATTGCGAGCCCTGTACGACCAGTTGTTACATCTTTTGGAGCACGCATCTTCCGCTACCTCATCTTTCTTTGGGTTTCACGTTATCATCTTTGGCGCAGCTCTCATTAGGCTGCGTTTTAGAGTAGAACTTCGTGGAGTGCTACCACAAGTTAATTCCCGTTTCGCACAAGATCGTTTTTTTATGTTTACGTTGGCATTTCAGGCTTTGGAGAGAGCGTTGCAGCAGCTGTGGGGGTGATCTCCCTATGGTTCGTAAATTTTCGGCTTCGTTTGACGACTCAGCACTACATCCGACATTGCATTCATTGCGTGATGCCGTTTTGTTTCTTGTTCGCCTTCTCAGATTCCCGCGTTTTAAGTAATTTGGGACATTTGGTTTTACGTTGCTTATCGTGGGTTTTCTCTCTCGCTATTGGAGGAATGGACGAATTCTGTGGCCTCGCTTTCTGTCGGGCAGTTTTCTCCGCTGGGACCTCTAGCTTTGGCATTACATCTTACTCGTTGGACTTATGGACTTCTGGTTTTCTGGGCGCGTTGTCACCCTGTGGGTGGTGCTTTGGTGCAGTTTGTTATCGTATTGTGGATTACCTTCGTTTCGTCACGTTGTGGGCTTGAGACCCTGCGTCGGATTGGCATTTCTACGTGGTCGTTACTGCTCCGCTTTGGGTGGTGCTTGTTCGGAATGTTTTGTTTGTTTGACGTGCAGTATCGTTGGCAGGAGTGGTACATGTTGGTCAGCGCTACACCACTTGTCACCAGCTAGCTCTCCACTAGTCCACACGACCTCGCAGGCATCTGATTTTTCCGTGCGATGGCACCGTCCTGGCACTGCAGTTCTCTGGTCTTTGGCATGATCGACCACTTCCTTGACGGCTCGCCTATGGCACGGCGAGCATGACGTTGATTGGTTGCGTCTTTCTTCATCTATTCGACTCTACATTTTCGGATCCCCTTTCGTTCGCTGCTTTCTCAGTCGGTGGTGCTTAGCTGGCATTGCACTAGCAGCTTACGGTGGAGATTCGTTCCTTTAGGTTCTTACACTAGTTCGTGGATGCTTCCGATCTTGTGGTTTGCTTATGTATTATGGCATGCGTTTAGCCACGAGCTCCGGCTCGTGCATCTTGCATCTCCCCTAGCTGACTAACAAAATGACTTATCTCTAACACATTTAGCTAGCCAGGGTGGTGTCGGTCACTCGTGTCTGTTCCACCTCATCTGAGGTGGTGTGCTGGATATGACATGGTGATTGTCATTTCGTCACCTGTCATAACCGTTGTCAGATTCGGTGTCCAGTAGTGACCGACAACTCTCGTGCTATTTAGCTCGCCAGTCCGTATGTCTCCCCCCTTCTAATATCATAATATTCCGAGTATGTAGCCTGCCACTGCTTTCCGACCTGCTTAGACCCTCTGTCCGCTTGGAATATTATTACCCTCACGGTATAATATCCAGCAGGACTTGCACCATGAGCGCGCAGGTTCAAGTCCCGTCTGGATCTCGTCGGGAGGTTGTTGCCCGATATAATTATATTGTCTGATCAACACTATAATTATTCTGGAAGCATTTCGGTGTTTCCATCACAATGCACACACCATTGACATTACTATGTATGATGACATTCACTGACTCAGTAAGTGAAATGATCAACTATAATGTCCACTATGTGCATGATAACATAGATACCATCCAGCTTGATCACGATAACAGCTGGATGTCAACTGATGGCGATAGATGGGGACAGAATCAACCAACATGCTGTAGGGCTGGATGGAGAAATCTCCAGACCCGAAGGCATCATACAATGCTCAGATAGCAGCTGGTCACTGCTGAGCATTGTCCACACGTCTCGCATATTATCGCTGGAGCAAGAACAACAACCTCAATGCATTTGTGATAATTGATTCAGTAATGATCTGCACAAAAAGCATGTACCTACTCAGATCAGATATATATTGAACTGACTGACATAGGTTGTTGTGGACACACACACACACACACACATTGTGTTGTGTTAAACTGCTTAGATTATTATCAAGCTGTGTCCTGATATGTTTGGAATCTAGAGATATCATTTTGATATGCTCTTAGTGCACAGTCATATGCCCAAACATATCATAGGTTGATAAGTTATCACTTAAGTGGTTAATCCGCTTATAGTTGGTACACCTATAAATCACCAGGAAGTGAATTAACTTCCATGGGTTTCAAATCAGTAAACCCCATATTTATGATCAACCACAGATGTTGACAATCAGAGATATTCACTATTATGCCATGAAAATTATCATGTGCAAAAGTGAAGTAAGTTGCAGTACTTCTGTAACTTGCAGCTTCCACACACATCGAGATATATTACTCTGGTAATATAATAAATTGCCAAAAAGGTGCAAAATGGGTGAAAATCGTTGGCGATAAATTTCAAAATTGAAATTTCGACCCCATTTTATTTCAAATTACGAGTTTATACCTATTAAGGTATCAGAAAAACATAATGACCATGGTCATATCTCGTGTAACACCCTAGATATTAGGTGTGTAATATATAGGGGTGTACATATTGGCTGTAACAAAATGCGTGAAAACTCCACACGCATGATTTCAAAAAGAAAAAATCGGGTTGATTTTTTTCGCTGATCTGATTATTCAGCTATCAATAAATATTCCCTGATTTATTCAGCACTTGTAACACCCTGTAACACCCTTAAAATCACGTGTGTGTGTCAGGGGTGTAACGTACCTCTAAAAAACCACATGACACACAGTGAAAAATTAAATGCAGTTTTGCTTAAATATCTTTGCAAAATGTTTATACTGCTTTAATTTAACATATTTTAGGGTTACTGATGGCAAGTAACACCCTAACATCACTGTGGGGGATAAGAATCACTGTAACGTAACATACCCTAAATGCCGCCTATTTAATAGAAAACACTTCGTGTTTGGCATATTTGTCATGCTGAAATCAGCACGGACATGACAATATTCGGGCAACAACCCAAGAACTGTTGGGCAACAACCCAAGAACTGTTGGGCAACAACCCTAAAACTGTATAAGCTGCTTCCTAAAAGGACTGCAAGCTATAAGCTATAAGCTATAAGCTATGAGGTATGAGGTATATAGGCAACTGGCTGCCTATGTGTTCACACTTCCTCGAGGGGGGAAGAAGGTGGATAGGATCACACACATATCCATTTTATATTCCGATCTGGTGATTTCTGATGGATTGCTTTTGATAAAACCACTGCATCCACAAGTAACGTTGAAATCTGTACAACGTTAAATCCACCATCACTAACAAAGTGTAAAATCGGATGGGAAACTACATCCCAATGACTATAAGTTGACTATTGCTCAGCATTTACATCCTCGAGTAAGTTTGGAATGCTGAACTATATACATAACATATAACCTGATACCATGCTTAATTGCATATTCTGGATCAGAAGATGATAGTTATATAATGTATATATATCCCACCTGATACACTTTGGCAATATAGCCGTACATAAGAGTGGGAAGGACAAGTGTATCGCTGTAAGACTGGTTGATATAGTCCCAGTGCTGAAGGCAGAATGTGACACCCAAATAACAGTTGATAACTGTTGGGAGACCACCATGCAAGACCTTCCAAGCGTAACTCCTTTGTCCTAAGATGCAAGTGAATTTTTCATAATATGTTGACATCACATAAGAGCCTTCTGATAAAAACCCTATATATTCACATGAGTTGTCATCACTACAAATGACATGGGTTTTGAATCGTCGAAATGAGTATAACTCCGATGAATTCATTAGTACGGAATAGCTGTTGAGATTATTCCTCCGGCTGGATTGCAATCATTCACAATCCCTGTACATTCCGGTGACATATTTTGCACTGGACTGATCATCACATTTGGTATAACCTGTGATATATAAATCATCAGAAAGAGCATTGCAATCAGTACAATGCTGTCTAAACTCACAAAGATGAGTAATAGATTTTCTCAGATGTAATAAATTGAGGCACAATGTGACCTACGCTAAAATCGCGTATGCTCGGGCACTGTATTGTGACCTGCGCTAAGATCGCGTATGCATGGACACAATACGACTCGTGCCAATGACGTGGACATATTTTATGACTGCCACGACATCACATCTGAAATCAATAAATCACTCAGAGAGAAGGTGTTGACATAAGTATAGCACCATTATACATATAGTCATGAGGATTTTAAAGAAGACACAGTCTCTCCGATATTGACAAACATGGTACACATATTACCATGCTCTCTGATCACATATTGATATCCCACAGCATACGATGATGGTAATGGGAAACCACTTCGCCGCTGGACGGAGGGTAGTGTTGTATTTTATACAACACATTCATGGGCACTATATGACCCACGCTGATGACGTGAATTCGGGCTGCATCCCAACGACTGCAATGCACCTTTGGTGCAATGGGCTGCATCCCGAGAACTGCTATCCAGCTTCATAGAAAGCTTCCACGTCATCACATAGAGGTCGGATCTCTGTTGTATTTAAACGGCGCTTGACAACCGCCTAGCAATACACTTCCTTGAGGGGGGAAGATGATAAGCTAAAAATACAACCAAAAACCAAATAAATAATAAAAACAAATAATAAAACAATTATTATTTGTACAAAGATTGAACAAAGGCTATGCAGTGAGATTATTATATCACAAGGCATTTCAGTGGTACGCATCAAACAATTGCATTAGAGATCATCAGCTCTTCATCATACCTAAAGGTTGAGTTGTTGTCAAAAGTATTGATTCATCAGACACCATTTCTCAAAGGTCCATTCATCATGGAGGATAGAATCTGTGCAATCATGGCTATTCAGCCTCCAACATAGCTAACATAGCTATCCAGCTTATGACCCAACCGTTGTTAAGCAGCCTCTACGCCATATGGCTAAAAGATGGCAAGTAATCTCTTCGGTCATTCTTGGGCATAGAGCAATCAAGCACAGCCAATTAAGGATGTTTATCCCGAAATTCTCCAAGAGTTATTCATGTTTTCCATGTGTCATATGAAAACAGCCAATATACCGCCCTATGATGGGAGTCATCTCCTTCAGCGAGGAGAAGTGGTTATGCTGTAAAGTTGACCAATCTGATCATCATAAAAGTAACAGATTTGAGAAAATCGATTGAAACTTGTATTGAAAATGACTATTCCTTAAGACAAGGTATTGCACCTAAGGGAATAAAGGTTTCATCGTCTGAAATAGGAAAAGAGTTTTACATTGACTCTAGTTCCTGAAAATATGTTCTATCCTGTGCATATAAAAAGTACATTAGATTCAGATTCTGAGCATACAAGTGGACTTGAATGCACTCGGGTTTGTACTGAGTTGCAATTGTCCAAAGTTTTTATTCTGACATCACTACTTATTTGTGGAATAGTATACAATGGTATAAACCATCCACATATAGATTGACACCATACTTGTGGTTTCATATCATTTTGGCACATAAGACAAACATGCTTCATTGAGGAATAAAGACTCTTTGAAAGCTCATTCTGGAATGTTTAGAAATTTGCTGCCTCGTCCATTAGGCCACGAAGTCTTGGAAAAGCCATGTCGGGACTCGAACCCGCAATCTGCATACGGTTTCCAAGCGCAGTTCATCCTCATTCTGGAAAGTGACAGAAATTTTGTAGTCATCAACAAAGTCACAATTCTATCGGATTGAAATGACACATTCATCATTCATACTTCTTTACCATAACAAGTCTCTGAATAGTGTTTGCCCAAAAATAAAATGGGCACCATTGAGATAAGTGATCATGTACTGAAGAATATACACATATCACTAGGCAATGCCATGTTCTTATCATAATGAAATGACATGCCAGCCATCCATCAACTACGGAAATACAACTCGTAGTAAGTTGTTGTCATTACAGACACTTCTTTATTGGCTCTCCATTAGCTTCGATTCCAAAATTAACTTCGGTACCATCACTAAATTCATTGTTCATTATGATAATCATTATCCAGAAACATTGTCTAAGTTGGGCACACTATAGTGACCCTGAACTGACAATGTATGTGGGCTGCAACCCAAAACTGCATATTAAGTCATAGTGAATTGACATTGGATATTTGACATCATCTGGCATTTGCCACATTCAAAAACGTCAGGCATATTGCCGGTATGACGTAGAGAAATCGGTGTTCATATTGACATTGTTACCTCGAAAGCATTCGATAAGTAATCTCAGTCTGATTACTGAGACCATTTTCACATAACATAATGATTGAATAGCATTCTCCATCACCATCTGATTGGTTTGATACACCTCTTTTTAAAAGGGGGAGGAAGGAGTATAGATTCATTCATTCTTCATACAGTTGCTTGCCACATATTGATTTACATCATTGTGATTTTGCTTGGAAGATTAAAAATCTTATCAAAAGTTCCAGCATCTGTATATTGCAGCCATAAAGTTGATGACACGGTACATCATGCCGATTGAAACATCAAATGAAGTCTTATTTGACTTACTTACACATGAAGTTCATTATGAAGAAATCATAGATGCATATTTCTCCGGCTCTATCATATTATATGAAGGGCACTGACATAGGAGAACGATGGTTTTTCAAATGTGAATAAGCTATATTGTAAGCTTACGACCATCACTTTGACGTCAACAGCCTAAGATGCTGATTGTCGAAATTCAAGAGTTGAAGGATTCGATGAATCAACCTTGGTAACATGTGTTTTGATTGATGAATTGTTGATCCATGGTTCGTCTCCCCAAATCTAGAGAGGCTGGCACACAAGTTGTTGCCAATGTCTTAAGGAAAGCATCTGAGCAAAGGATTGCCAGTAGTGCCAACTGGCATCGAATTCCATAACAGCAAAGCCGAGTGAGTAAATCCGCCACTCTAGCTATTTGCCCGTCATTCCTTCCAGGTTCATGACAAGAGACGATTCATTAAAGTCATACACCAATGTATAAGTCACATGCATGATTGCACAGTTTGTATCCGAATGCAACCCCATCGAGGTTAAGCATCTAGACAGCAACTCTGGCCAACAAAAAGCCTTCCTGTCTTCGGATATCTTGAGCATTCTCATTTCCAGCTCCACCATGAGCAAGGAAGCATCATACCTGTGTCTCGCTGCGTGGGGCGCTGATCCTCAAAGCCGCACACTTGAGGGGAGCCTTATAAGACAGTGACCGTTAGCTTGTGGGGCGTCAACCCCTTATCAAATCCTGAACACTTGTTAACACCTGGATAAATTTATCATGATGCAACTTAAGTGGGATTATAAGTTCCACATAATCATATTGTCTACGTATGCTGAAGGCATAACTGCCGCATATGGTCACAATAGGTCGCAGCTTCTATAACAATGTGGCTTCTGAGTCAAAAGCTGATAGCCGATGACTTTTGCCAATAATTGCCGACCAAATAATAATCAGGCCGTGGAAACATGTACCTAAAGGGTTTTCGTCGATCGGTCGTTATATATATCAGGGCTGCATCCCAAGAACTGCAGGGCTGCATCCCAAAAACTGCAGGGCTGCATCCCGAGAACTGCAGGGTTACATCCCTAACATTTTTACCCTGCATCAAATTGATATGACAGGAGCGGGAATTGATCCTTCCTTGCTGAGGTGTAGTGAGCCTTGTATAAATCATACCCTTACACAGATACGCATATGCGGGTACCAATATCTGTGAAAAACTGCTAATGCTACCTTTGCCAAGACCGTGGTTTGTCATCGGATTCTGTGGCCAGTCATCCGAAGCTACCGGAGACATCGACTGAGGTAGACGGAGTTGTGATCCTGAGTTATGCCTGACACACATAACTAAAGCAAATTTCACATTAGTACGTGGCGAATCCACTCTCACTCATCGCGACAGATGTTCGTCAAAGCGTGCGTACTGGACCAATAATTGAGGAGTTGAGCAGACCGGGTAAAGGATTATAAGTCCAATCCCGTTAAGCAGGGCCACTCCGTTTGCATTAAAACAAGCCCCCGGTGAAATAACTCCGGAAACATCCAAAGGGCTCCCCATGACCGCCTGTGAACCTCCGAAGTTGCTTCAGGAGGGGAGGAAGGGTTGGGTGCACAATATATAATAACTGTGGAAACGAACAGCAAACGATCAGTTATATATATATATATATATAAGGCCGAGCGAGAATCGTGCGATTATAAATTGTTAAATCGTGGGATCATCGTTCGCAAAAGCGACGACGGCTAGCGCAAATAATCCGTAACGTAAATCTCGGATACCTTGAATCGTCACTCTGAAACACGATACGTGTGGATCAATCAGTAATCCGGCGTCAATCTGTATCACGAAACGCAATTCATTGAACCTTGAATCGTCACTCTGCAATACGATACGCAATTCATGGGGGCTACATCCTAAGAACTGTAAGGCTATTGCCTAAGGTGAGGGACTAAAGTGGATTCAGTTCCCCCCAATATCCTAAAAACACCATGAGGGACGCCTCAAATCGGTGTACTGTAAGAAGACTGGTACCAGCAGAAGCAACAACAACAAAGACATCAAAGACATATGCAAAGGTGCCCGTTGTGAGGTCACAACTCTTTTAAGAGGGGAGATCTGTCAGGGTTATGACCGATGCCACATGTGTCATACATGTCATACATGTCATACCTGTCAGACATGTCATACCATGTCATGTCATGTCGAGTCATGTCATATATTATAATGACAGACAGTCGTCAGTACCGTCGACTATGACTGTACATGTCATCGAGATGATAAGTCACATCATCTGTCATTTATTCAAGGAAAGACTTGAATGGCACCTGTCATCGAGAGGCCGTATGTCGGACTCGAAGATGGCGAAGCAAGATACTATCTTGAAGTACCGAACGGTTCGGACAAGAAATCATCTTCGCTTCTAGCATGTGCGGAACAAGCATGCGGGTATCATATGGCGAACGCATCATTCGTTCTGCCGATACCAGTCGTTCAACCAATGCCTCTGGTTCACAACCCAATAGCGGTACCATCTGTGAGATGGGAGGCATTCGGTATAGATGAGCTAGCGTTGTGCTAGAGCAGTATCTTCGGACGAAGTCTGCACTCATCAACCGCTCATAAGCTGTGCGCGTGTTTACTGTTCAATAAACACCGGCACTATCTTATTATATCATATATTTCTTAAGGCTCGCGACAGCGTCCTTATCACAAACCCAAACTTCAAGGTGTATATATGAACCAATATGTATCGAAAACGTGCACAATCTTTTGCGCATGATTGGATATTATGTTAGGGTTCAAATTGGTAGGTTGACAAGCTTGTCAGACGCCAAATTCGATTGGATTAAAATTATGAAAAGATCAGAGGTATTTATCACCGTCCTTCAAGAGTTGCAACCCAAAAATGGTAGGGTGCCTTGTACAAATGCATTGGATATATGCATTATATGACGATGTGGCGCATATTGGCACTAAGTTTAGGTCCTAAGGGTACTATGATACGGAAGATAGGGTCTCCGACCGTCAAGAGAACGCCCCCAAAAATTCCCGAAGCTCCGGTCCTTGTGATAGGACCGGACGCGATTTCCGGTCCTATGACAAGGACCGTCGGGCAGCAGCCATCAATGTCGCGTGCTCCAATTGCTTCTCGAACTCGTGGATAAGGCGTTGGACGCCGGGTCCACCAGAGCATAGTCGGAGAAAGCGGTGTAGGCGTGGTAGACTGCTTCACTCGTCCTCCTCCATGTTCACTCTCCCAAATCTCGAGAATGTGGGCGTAGATGCCCTCGATGTCGACCTTGGCCAACTCCACGTCGAGGCGAAGCGGTGTGAGGACCTTGTCGTAGAGAACGGTGTCGAGTGAGGCCAGAAGCTGCTTCTTGGCCAACAAGTCGTCGAGGGGTCCAGAAGCGGCGTTGCGAATAGCCGTGAGACAGGCATCGAAGTCCTGCATTAACGGGTCGGGGTCGAGCTTGAAGTCGAAGAAGCGATGGCGCAAAACTCCTCGTAGTTGCCCAGCGGTCGATGTACACGAGGGAGTAGCCGTTTCGAGATCTCCAGCAGAGCGCGCTTCCCATCCCGCGGGGAAGCACGACCAGAAGCGTCCACCCAACGTCGTGCGGCAGAATTAGGCTTTGTCAACGAAGTCAACGTCGTAAAAAAATTGACGTTGTGGATTTCGTTCACCTCCTTGGTGGCATCCGCCAAGTCGAAGAGGGCGTCGTTGGCGGAGTCTTTCTGCTCGAATGCAGTCTTTAAAGACGTCGCCAGAGACGTCCACATCACATTGCGGTCGTTCTCGTCGCCCTTGAAAGTAGCGTATTTTGCTCCAAGTGCGTCCCGAGAAACTCGCTTAATGAGTTCGATGTCCCATGAGGAATTCTGAACAGCGGCAGATCTAGTCCTCTCAGGAACTGTCAAAGCCACAGCCGGTGAAGGAGGCGTAGGCTTGTAACGCGTGCCAACGTCTCGGGGGAAAATCGTGTCAAGTCGAATTCGGTTGGATGCCCCCATGGGAGGCATAGCGTGAGAAGATGCGCTCATGATAGAAATCCTATAGGTTGGAGCATCGGGGTAAGGTGGCGATGACGAGGAGTGAAGGAGGCTCGCGGAAATTAAGATGTGCAGAATGCAGTCGTTGCGGAAATAACTATGAAGTCCCAAATAAAGAAATCCGGAAGTCGAAGAACACGTAGCGCAAGAAGTCCGCGACAGAAATTGATCAAGTCTCAGTCAAACAGAAATCACGTAGACATCCAAAAAATTACGTGGGGTACGCTGCAGCGATAAACAAAATCATTCCGTAACGACGCGTGCACTCAATCGCGAGTCCTCATACCGAAACCATCGAATTTGGCCCCCAACGCCCCACCAAGAGGAGGCGTTTAGCCAATCATGTTACCAAAAGTGGTGGAAGGTGTCTGGCGCACCATAACCTGTTAGATATATATCTATGACTATATATTGGGGCACAGTCAGAATGCTTTCACTTTCGGTAAACAAACTAAGTCTCGGATAACATAACGAAAGCTCGGCTTAAGCCAGAAACCCTAAACCTGTGACACCCATAATGTACGGAGTACTAGTACAGCTATAGGAAAGTGACCCACACGGTGTCACATCCAGCAATTCATAATCACTATCGATCGAGCGACTTTGGCAAAATAAGATTAAAATTGATCGTCCGCTTTTTCCCAAACCGATTAAGCGCCTTGACGAGTTTGAGTTTACCCGTTCTCACATCAAAATTTAGGGTTCAGTCAGTATTGGTATACAACGTATATACCGTCATATATCTGACACAATTCACCCCTGCTTTGGGGCAGAAGCGGGCGATAACGATAAGCAGGCAGGTGCACACAACAAAGCAACTCGATGTTTTGTTGTTGCGTTTGCGGTCTGGTCGAAACCAGAGCCATCATCATGCCAATCGCGTGACTGTGGCTCGAGAAACGGCGGATGTGGGATGTGCCACAGAAAGGGCCCACACGCCCATTAATGGACAGTCCAGACAGGGGCCTGTCTTCGAAAAGTGTTGCGCAAGCATTGTTGTGCCTGGTAAGCAAACTCTCAAAATATATGCATATCTAACATGCATCAATGGTCGTAAGAACGCATTGTTAGATATGTCCATGGTATGCCCATGTATAAGCGATATGTTGACATATATACGCGCGGGCATATGTACATTGTACATAATATGGAATTAGGCTCAGACATGACCATGCTTAAAGCATAGATAGCAACGGGTACGACGTTTTTACAGTGCATGCGCCCACAAAGTGGGTCATGTTGCTCAGATATGACAATGATTGCACTGTGCGCAAAAGTAATGGGTTATGCTGAGATAATGCCATCATTGCGTACAGTGATATATAACCAAACGAAAGCTTAAACCTGAAACCAAGCCGCGCGTGCAACGTTAATAAGTAACAACATTTCTAAAAATGTGAAATGTATACCGCATGTCCGTGATTGTCTAATTGGCCTTATGTATCGGTATCAACATTCAAGTGTAGTCATGTTTCCATTGTATACGACACTAGTTCGTTATTCTCATATGTTGTGGCAGTGCCTACACCACACGCTCGAGACGCAACATTGGATAAGTATGGCAATGCTTGAGCAATGATGCTTGTTGCGTTCAACGTTGTTTCATTGTTTACGATCCGCGTGGCTTCGTGTTTTCGTTAGTCTTAAAATTTAGGGTTTAATGTGGAATGCGCGTAGGCAAATGCCATATATGGTGGAATGCGCGTAGGCAAATGATTTTCATGTGGATTGCGCGTAGGCAAATGATTTTAATGTGGAATGCGCGTAGGCAAATGAATTTAATGGTGGAATGCGCGTAGGCAAATGATCTTAATGGTGATCTGCCCGTAGGCAAATTATATTAATATGCGATAATCTGTTGACAGACCGTGAACACGCTAGATAGTGCAGCGAGTGTTGTGTTCGGTATACAACTGTATGCCAAACACAATACAAGTTCGCATAGTAATGCTTCGGTGTCTTAGGAAGAACATATTCCTTGCGCACGCAGCATCCGTTCAGATTTTAGGAGTCTGGACGCGGCGCGTTGGAGGGGGTGATTGGGCATGCGTCGAGTCAGCGGCTCGACGCATGCCTAGCAAAGAAGCATAATAAAAAGCATGAGCACATCACACATATTGCATATGCATACCGGAAACTTTACGAGCATCTGACAGCGTACTGTCACCTCTCGCGGAAACGCGGATGTCAACCGCGTCCGCGTTTCCGCTCGGGTTTCTTCCCTCATCCGAACGCTCGCTTGCAAGCGAGTGTGCGCATCGGATGAGGGAAGCGTTAGCAAAAATAGGTTTGCATATGTTTCATCTTTCTCTCAGGTATACGGTATTCGACATGTAGTGTGATGTATACGTGTACGATATGCAAGTCCTGATCACTCTACACATATTGGGAGTGAAGCAACTCCGCAGGCAAGTCTACTAAATTCAAGGCGGGACACAGGATACTTTCACCTGTAAATTTCTGACTGCAACCGTTGCCTCATTCAATATCATTTCAACAGTGTATGCTCAGGTGCAGAGTGTGTTTTGCAAATTTGCACAAGTCATTTGAACTTGCGTAAGTGGTGAAAACTAGTGGATGTTTACACCCATGGTGCTACGCTGGATGGAGGTCTCATTTGAGTACGATACTTAAATCTCCCTGCGCTCGTCATCCCCTGGTGTACAACACCACTTGTGATGATAATAACAAGTTCTGGAGACGCTGACGTTACAAAAGCAAAAGGGAAATCTCCACAAGCTCAGTGATACTAAAGGCTGTAATGCAAACCACCTGTTTTTTTTTGGATTATGGAACTGTTGTATCCAGTTCAGGAAACTGAAAACCATGTGAAGTCTCACATGCACAGCACCGCAACCTGCTGTTTCACCATTCTTGCAGTATGCCCCGGTGACCGACGAAAAAGAGAAATTGATTTGCAACAGTTTAGATTAAAGAGTTACAGTTCTGTTTTTCTTCTCGGTGAAAGCCAGCTGAGACATGCGCACTTGTGTCAGTTACATTTTCTGCGGTCATCGGGTTATCCACAATATGCCTACACCAGAATTCGCTTTCGCTGCGTTGGACGTCTTAACCACTGTCCCTTTCGGTGGGTCTGACGGGGTAAGTTCGTGAAATAGCTTGGGAAACGGTACATCGGAATCTCCAATTTTTCCTGCAGTGACAGATAATCAGGGAAGAACTCGGTCATCGTGACAGGAAGGAGTACAGTGTAGGGAAAGGATGGATATTGCGCGCCAAATGAATGGAAAGAAAGAAAGGCAGGCACGGAAAACAAGTAAATACGATGATTCTGCGCACTCACGAGATTCCATGGAGTAGTCCATTTTCCGATAGCCAAGAGAGATTTGCGAGAATGTGTCGAATCCAACATGCTCGTCCCCGTAGGTGTTAGATGCACTCGCAAATGCGTCTCGATCGAGATCCATCATTCCCCGTTCATGTTCCTCACGACTCTTTATAGCCGAGGCGCCGCCTGTTCAACTAAAATAGTCTTAGCAACGCGTGAAGCTGATTCTTCAAATTGCCAGTTTTGTTCTTTCCTCCACAGGATTTCGGCAGAATTTCGCTCACTGGAAGTTCGGCTAAGTGGGCAAATAGCTCCACCGCAGCTCTACCTAAGATTTTCACCTCATGCTTCAAGAATTCTGAAACAGTTTTTTCATTTCAGTACGTTATGTTACCTATGACTTCAACGTAAACTGTCAACTCCATTCCAATTCCAGAATTCTAAAGTTGGTTGTACCTTTATAGATGTTGCTTTCATGTTCTTGGTTTACTTTACCGACGTTCTTCTTAACTTGCACTTTATTGAGTTTAGATAGGTCCTCCGCTCGTAGTTCGGCTCGACTGCGGTTATCGACCCCGCCAGGTTTGGGGAACACCCCAAAGTCGTGGAAACGTGGGTATAAATCCTTACGACCATTGGCAAGTAGGCTGCTGTTCTTCAGACCCTTCAAGTCTGACATGCTCTTGGAAACAACATCCAGTGCTTGCCTGCATACACAGACAAAACAAGATGACGTATACTGCTTGTCGCTTCACCTGAAGGTGATTTCTTTCAGACGTATAAGGAATTTGGCTTCGAACCGAACTTTGTAGGAGGAAATTCGAGGGAAAGAACCTCACTTCGCTAAACTAACTGGCTTCCATTGCGAATACTTTGGGATCTGTCCGAACCCCAAAATTGTATAAGTCAATCTTTAACCTTCGACTTGTGCACGTGCGTGCGTGCGTGCAGGCTTTCATGTTCACGTCTTGCAATACTGGGCTTGGCTTGACCAGAGCTGCACTTGGCTGGGGCAGTTTCCTTGAAAGGGTTCTTAGCCCGTTCATCAAATAGAGAAAAATCTCGATGGTACACACTTCGCGTCAACCGATAAATTGAATCCAGGTAAACCAGCGTAGAATCACACCTGTTCACTGGACGACCATGCAAACTTAACCTTTTTTAAGCCAACCTTTCCGCGACCGAATGATTTGGTTCTCGTTGCCATATTGGGTTGGGCCCGTCGAGCAGAAATACCCAATTAACTCTGAATCAAAACAAGCAGGTTTTAGCATATCCGTCGTGTTCCCAGCACAAGAATATTCGTGGCACAGTTCGCATTTTCGTCTAAATTCTTTCGTTTGAGATCCTAACAATAAGGTTGGTTAGGTTCATAACTAGACGAGGAAGGGCGTGTTAAATAAAAAAGTTTAAAAACAGATGACATTAGACATACTTCATACATGATTGATGATACAAAATAGAATAAAAACTAGCTACAGTACTACCTGAGCTCGCTACTACGGTGTCACCCGTGTCACGGTAGGGCCCACATTCGGTATGAGGGTGTTCGCGTCACGGTTTGGAATAATTAAATACAGCCCCCTTTCCATACACTCAACACTCTCTCTCTCTTTCGGATTTATACCGGAGTAGACACTTGACACTATCGACTATTCTTAATTCTCTGTTTAAAATAATTAAATATTATCGCACCGAAGGTGCATCTATTCCTCTCGTAATATTCTATCTTCAATCTTGAATCTAACAATCTATGATACGTCACCTCTGCGTCTCATCGAACCTGTGATTCCGTCACATGACAGTCACGATGACGTCTGTCATGTTCCGTGAACCTCCGCTCCGCTCCGGCGCATCTACCTTTACCCAATCCGAAATGCTGTGGACAGACATAGATAAAAAGATATAAGAGAAAGAGCAGGCGAGGGGTAACGCCGAGGGTAACGCCGATCCTCGCGTGTCGCAGGCCGCGCAGCGGCCGTGCTCGGAGAAACTCTCGTCTGGCGTGTACGCGTGAAGGTCTGGCGTGGGGAAGGCGTGGGGAGTTATTTCTTATTAGACTTTAGAGTGAAGAGTAAAATTTCGAAACGCATTTAAAAAATCACAGGTTTCAGCTGCGATGCATGCTCACACGACAGTTTTAAAGTGTTGTTAGGCAAAGGAGACTTGGCCAACCGAATGTAACATGGCGTGCGGTAAATGATATTTTCTTTGTTTATTTGTTAAGAAAAGTGCGGAGGTGTTCCCTACATATCGAGGATGGCTTTCGAATTCGACAGCATGGAACCCCCGGATTTGCAGGAGCTAACGCCCGACTTTTTCAAAAATCTCGTGGGCAAGAACGCGTTCGATAACTATTCACAGTGTCCCGACCATGAACTTTCCAATAAGCTGAGTAGGTTATCAACGGGAGTATCTGATTCAACTGGTAAGAAGGATAACATGCTCCGTCTTATTAACTGGTTACTCGCTCAGAGAGCAAAAGAACGCCTTCAGAAAGAAACAGAAGCGGGGGAATCAACGTGGAGACAGATGGTTGGTCCTGAACCTCATATGCTGTTGTTCGTGGTATGAATACTATCGTGACCTGTCGTTTCCACGTGCAGGCACGGGTAAATCATCAACAGGCGAAGTATGGCGAAGCGCGAGGCAAACGCGAAGGCGAGCAGGGAGGTGACTGCACCGGTGAAAGCTTCCAAACTGTGTTTTAGGCCGAAATCTCTATCATTTCCAGCCGCTTAGGGAGGTTGAATGTACAAGCCTGCTTGTTGTCTGCCCTTGTGCCCTGAGCCTATGGAGCGCAAGCGATCCACATCGTTGCCGTCCGCCCTGTTGTAGAAACGCATTTTGAATCTCGCGCGTTACCCTCATCATTTCCGCCCTTAACCACGGCTTGGTTGTCGTATCGGAGTAAACTTCGCTCTGCCTGAGCCGCATCGCTGGATATGACCTGTTGCGTAAAGTTGGTAACGAGTGTTAGTGGTGTCCCTACACCACTTGCGTGCCCTTCGTCACTGTTGTTCCATTGTTCCACTTTCTACTCTTTGCAGAGCTCACTAGAGCTACCGCGCGGTGTAACAGTTGCAGATAATGCACAAGATCAAGAGGAGTGTATGGAACGGTGCGCTTGAGTCACGATCTCTTAAGGGGGCAAATAGACAACGACCACACCACTTTGCAATTTCCCACGGTGCCAGATCCAGCTTTTCTGCCGATTTCCATTCGACCTCAAGATTATGTTTCTCCGACATACCGACATATTCTTTGTCCACGTTGGCAACACGTTTGCTTGACCAGATAAGCTGCAGATAAACGGGAGCATAGCTTGGTACAACTGAGCACACGCTGGTCGGCCTGTTTTGTTGTCGAGCGACTTCGCTGTGCACTGTTCTTGCAGGTTTCTTCGGTTAAACAGCTCAAGCCCGGCGTGTGCAGGTATTCACATATATTTGTATTTTGTTTTTTCTTCTCAAATATCGTTTTGATGCCGGGGTGTACTGACCAAACCTTCCGGCAGGTCAACGCACGGTTGCCGGGAACGAAACTGCACCGACCAAACGCAGAAGCGAGCGGCCTAGACAGCCCCCTCAAAAGCTTGACGACGAACGGGTGGGTGCAGATCCTGATTGCGCCGATATTCTCAATCGCCCTAAGCCTGCCTTGACGACAAGATCAGGGCAAAGATCCGTGCACCAAACGACTTTGCCTGTTGCGCTCAAGTACGTTCAATGTCTTACGGCTTACTCTCGTTGGTTTTAAGTTGCAGCTGGCACACCGCCTGAAACTTGATCTCACGCAGGCAAAGCCGCAAGGCCGCAAGGAAATGTGACTTCTGTCAGTCCACCAGTGTACCTACCCGAGAAGCTCCCAGCAGTATGCAGGACACCAATAATAAGGAGCGGAGGGAATACCAGTGCGAAAAGTGCAGGTGCCTCCTTCCTCCCCAGTTGTTCCGATGTCATTCTTTTCCTTTGTGGGAATTTTCTGCGGCACTGCCTAACAACACATTCATATGCTTCAAGCGACGGGTCGAAATCGAGTGACTAGGCAAAACGCACTCTGCCGAAGTCGAGCAAGAGCAACCAGGCTCATGGTCTAAAGTCACGCTGTCGGGTAAGCGTGTCCTACAGCACATCGCGACAGTCGAACACTCCAGACGCTCGGCACGTGTAACGCACGCCGTTCTGAACAGGTTTACCAAGAGCAGCCACTTGCAGTTTTCTTCAGGGCGCTTTTAAGAAATGCTGCCGTCACATCCGTTGTTGCGTTACCCCAGGAGCAGGTCAATCGGGGACGCCGCACGCAGGGCGTCTTCCCTGCTAGGATTGTCACTGTCTTAAGTGAACTTTTTCGGTTTCCACAGCAAGCTGATCATCATTGCTTTGGTATTACAGAACCACGCTGGTACCCGATGCAGAAGCACCTCCAGCTGCCACGCCAAGTAATGCTTCCCTTGGTTGTACAATTCTCCGTCGGCGAATGTGACTGCTTGTTCTCCAAGAGCTCTAGGCCGAAGCGCTCATCCTGTTGCGTATTTGTGTTGCAGAGGCCTCTTCGTCATGCGCGAACAGTCAGTCACGTTCGCATACAACACAGGAGGCTTGCCAACCAAGCATCTCCTGTGCGCAAAGCATGTCCTGCGTCCTGCGAGGAGCTGCAGTGAACCTGCCCGGGATGCTTGTTCAAGCTCTGGCGAGTAGTGCACATACTTGGCCCATGAAGCGGACGTTTTAGTATTCTGGCAGGTGAGAAGCGCAAGTCGAAGTCGGCTGCAGTGGAGAAACCCGAATTGTTTCGGGGCAACTCGAAGGTTCGTTCCAGGACTGCCTTTCGCTTTTGCACGTGTCTGCATCGGAAAGGCGTGGAGTGCTCAAGTTACTCACCGGCAAGAGCACCACTTCCAGTTTTAGGGTTTGGGTTTGGCAGGGTGCTTACTGTTTCTACCTCATAGGGGACACGTGTTGTGTGCCTGCTGTTAACGCACCAGATAATCACGTAGCAAGCGGTATGCCGCGCTCATGCTGCGGCGCTTATTCGTGTACCGCAACCGCTGAGCGCCTGGCCTGGCCCCCAAGACAATATATCACTGATGGCGTTGCAATAGATTTCTAGAGAACCGCTCACTGGAGCCACACGATTGAAGCGACAGGTTTCCTTAATATTGCTCCTAGCGCCGTTCTTTTGTGCTGGCCAGGAGTCGGCGATTGAGATGATCACGGACTCAGACGACGAAGCGCCGAAAGAAACCGAGTGAGCGCCCCTCTCTGTCCCTTTAGCCGAGCAGTCTTACAGGCCTGCCATACAAGGCCAAGGCCAACCATTATTTTGCGGCTGATATCAAGAATAGGCCGCGCCCACGAGATCGCAACTACTGCTAACAGCAGTGAATGCCGTTTAGCCCTTCGCTACAGTGCACCGGTATGGCAACGAGTTGAGGAGGTTGTACACAGCCACCGCAGGATTGCTCCCTGTTCTTGCTGACTACCAAAGATAAAGCTGTGATTGAGGCATGGTTGGTCTCCTAAGCTGGTGACACCCCAGTACACACGAGCATCTTGGCACAGTCGATTCTTCATCCCCTCGCGCAAGCCAGCTCTACAAGCGTTGCACAGCCACCTTCTGCACTTTTTCTTGTGGCCTTAGTGAGCCTCTGGTAGCCCCCCCCGGGTCTGGCAGGATGAGTATGGAACCCGATGTGGCCTCGGTAGGCACTCGCAAATCCAAGCGTGCTCGCAAGCAAACCTTAGCAGAAAAGTTCAAAGGGCTCAAGGGTGCGCCCCCCACCTTGCCAGGAGGCCTGCAGCACTCGTGTCCAGAAGTGATCATGCGATAAGCATCAAGCCAGCTTGCCGAAGATGCCCGTCTGCAGATCAACGTCTTGGAGTGCATACAGATTTGAAGAGTGACGTGGGGAGGTACAAATACAAAGGGTAGTGGTCACCGTAGTGATATTGTGTAGTTGAGGAGACGGCTGAGAACGTTGCAGTGTGGCTTCCTTGTTCCTTGGTCAGCGCTGTATCCGTCCCCGGAGTATCCTAAAGCGATTGCCGTTCTCGCGGACGATCTGAGGCGCGTGGATGCGTGCGAAATGCTGAACGACTCGGTCATCGACTTTTTCCTCATGTATATCACACACTACCAGCTCTCAGAGGTGCGCGTTTCTCTCGGAACAATTTTGACCCACCCCCATCTTCGGCTATTAGAGGTACACGTCTTCCTCGGAATAATTCTGAAACGCCCCCCCCATCTTCAGCTCCCGGGTGCTGTTGAAAGGTAGTGCAGAAGAGAGCAGCCGCGACGTTGCTGTGCGCTCCCGCCCCCTTTGACTACCATCCTACATGGGTGGTATCAGCAGAAGAGGGGGCTGTTTGTAACCTGAAAGGTAACACCCTTCCAAATACTCACGCTTTGAGCGCATTTGGAAGGGATGGCGCTGCGGGTCTTCAGCTTGCGGTCGTCACTAGCCCCTATATGGCAGTGCAGAAGCTCCGTGGATATTGCTGCGGGTCTTCAGCTTGCGGGCGTCACTAGCCCCATA
>LGRX02031755.1:0-11167 GCA_001247695.2 Cymbomonas tetramitiformis | reverse complement strand
GGTGGGCCTAGGAAGTGCGAAGCCCTGCGCGCGTGCCCTCATTTGAGGTGGGCAAAGGAAGTGCGAAGCCCTGCGCGCGTGCCCTCACTTGAGGTGGCGAAGCCTGACCAATCCTCGAGCGTGACTCTTGGCGTTCCCTTTTAGCAGTTTTGCTTGCCCTTATTTCCGCTGTTCGCCCTCTGTCAACAAAGCCTATAGTACTTCTCAAATCGATCGTCTGTTCATGTGAGCTGGCCGAGCACTGCTCAAATCGACCGTCTGTTCATGTGAGCTGGCTGAGCACTGCTCAAATCGATCGTCTGTTCATGTGAGCTGGCTGAGCACTGCTCAAATCTAACGTCTGTTCATGTGAGCCGCTGAGCACTGCTCAAATCGACCGTCTGTTCATGTGAGCTGGCTGATCACTGCTCAAGTCGACCGTCTGTTCATGTGAGCTGGCTGAGCACTGCTCAATCGACCGTCTGTCCATGTGAGCTGGCTGAGCACTGCTCAAATCGAACCGTCTGTTCATGTGAGCTGGCTGAGCACTGCTTAAATCGACCGTCTGTTTATGTGAGCTGGCTGAGCACTGCTCAAATCGACCGTCTGTTCATGTGAGCTGGCTGATCACTGCTCAAATCGACCGTCTGTTCATGTGAGCTGGCTGAGCACTGCTCAAATCGACCGTCTGTTCATGTGAGCCGGCTATGCACGGCTTTGTTGTGCAACCAGGCGAAGCCCATGCCGGGTGCTTTGCGTTCGAAGCGCTCTTTGTGGTGTTGGTGCGGGCGCAGGCAGGGGCGTGCATGCGGGGTGTGCTGCGATCGAAGGGCTTTGTATGGCTCGCAGTTCCTACTCTACACTGCCAGCGCATCTACTGGAGCCATGCAGGTCAGAAGGCCTGCGATGACTCGCCCCAAGGGCACCTACATCGCACACCCCCCCATCATGAACACGCCCATCGTACGCCCAGACAGGGGGCATCTATATCACACATACACCAAGCGTACACCCAAGGCCCAGGACACCTACATCGCATTCACTTCGATCGCAAGCGCGTTATCCATTGTCCGCCGCTTGCATATGCGCACTTGAACACCCGTTCATGCAGAAAATTGCAGAGTGCGCCCGTACAGAAGTGCAGGGCCCTCCGATCAGACCCAGTGGAGCTTGCCAGCGTTCCCATTTTTCTTTCATCTTCTGAGTTGCCTTTTCAAACGTTCTTAGAAGGACAGTTTTCTGATACCTATATGTGCGGCCACTTTGCGACTGTTGCTATCCTGTGGGAATGTGAAATGCAGGCTGTCATTTTGAGCTGAAGCCGCTCCACGATTGGTGGGCATCGCAGACTCCGAAGCAGTGGCAGGAGAGAGGTGCCATACTCAAGGGCCACGACATATTCCTGAGATATTCCGAGACCTTTGACTCCCTGACTTGATAAGAGAACGTGTTAGAGTGTGAGGGAATGGCCCGGCCTGATGGTAGAATATGCCACGGCCCGCAGTTATGGTGCTAGAGTATGTCCCGGCCGGATGGTTGTATACGCCACGGCACACGTTCATTGTCCCGTGATGGCGCTATGGTGAGCACAGGATTGCTGCGATATTGTCAGGGTGAGGCCGTGCATGGGGGGAGTGGGGGTCATTAGTGGATGGGTTGGGAACGGGGTTGGGTGCGGTCAGGAGTCCGGACAGCAGAAGCGCGCAGCCGAATTGAAGCGAAGTTACTTCCTCGCATTGGAGACCGCCGCCAAGAGGTGTCGCTAGGCCCATCCCAGTCCCAGAGTCGTTGCAGTATCGTGATGTAGCTTGCCATAGTGCCAACGTGTACAATTTGGTCAATTTTGTGACAATGGGGTGGCGCGGCGTGTTGAGGCAATAAGCTAAGCAAGCGGTCTCGGGCATGTTCTACAAAGGTGGTGTTCATTGGTGTGGGCATGGATGGAGATGGCATCAAGGCTGCACTTGATGCCAGCATATGTACGGACGCCGAGCTCGATGAGTATTTCCATGCATTACGCGGGTGAGCTTCAGCATGCCCTGATCGCTCTTGCTTTGGAACGAGCAACCCTTCTCATGCGAGTTGCGATCTCGCGCTCGGGATAGCGGGGCATCTTCTGGCACGCCACTCCCTTGTTGCACATGTGATTTTGTAGAACATGGAGGCCCAATGTCACCTCAGGATTTGTGCATGCATTTCTAAAGAATGTCTTTACCTACCCCGATGGCAATGGTGTTGCGCAGGTATAGTGACCCTATTGAAGATTCACTGGTAAATTCAGAACGATTCATGCAGATGCACAAAACAGATATAGGTGATGATGAAATTCGGCAAGTAGGAGATTGCAATGATCAAAATTTGGCAGAGGAAATCCAAGTGCATCCACATGGTCACGCAGACAATGATTCCAATAAAAAGCCTAAACGGTCGCCTTTCTTCCAATAAGGGACTTTACTTGTAAGCTTCCAAATGAATTCCAAGAAAGCATCATCCAAGATGGCATTTATGGCAACTTGTTGGTGTGGATGTGTTTTCCTTAAAAGAAAAACCGTTAGCATGGTTTTGGTAAGAATGTGTATGTCCTAGAACCCTAAACCGTCCTAGCATTAGAGAGTAACGCGCAGACAACGGTCAGTATGCATGCCGGGTGCCAAAAGATGGTCCCCCTCCATGAACTGCCATTAATCAATGATTTGCTTTTCTTACATCGCATAGAGGCGGCACTGAGGGTTGACAAGCTAACGATGCCATCCTCCGAGAAAGCAGCCTTCTCCTAGGAGGGAGCGTATGGCTCATCACCCAGTAGCCAATAGCCATGGGATATGAAAGAAATCGTGCCTCTACGAAGATATCTAACATGCATCATATAGCCGTTGGAGGTCCTTTCTTGAAGTTCTTTGGTGAGCAGAGTGCAAGAATCCAAATGCCTCCAAGTCCTTCCGAACTGCCGGTGCCTGCGGGCCCAAACCCCGGGTAAATTAGGGATTTGGGCCCTGCGGGCCCAAATCCCTGATTTTCCCCCGCGAATCCCTGATTTTCTCGGTGCGAGCCGGGCTCGCACCTACAAGCATAATTTCCTACTAGGTATACTCCTAGCTAATGCATTTATAGCATGCCCCAACCAAATTTTGAACGGCTACGCTTTTTGAAGCTTCAAAACCGGGGTGTCTCTTCCATATTTTTTGGTCAATCGTATGTCGATCCTTTTCCACCATAGACGTGATATATCTCAAGGTATGCATGTATATTAATCATATTCGGGTCGAAATACGACTTGGATAGTGTATATTGGACACGTCACACGAACGCGGTAACATGGGTGAGATATACACATTCCTTAAGTATGGGGATAATTTCGCATTTTGGGCGTAAGTCTTGGTCCATTTTAAGCTTTGAGGCTAGATCTTTGCTTTGGTGAGCACTTAGTACTTTAATATGACTTCAAAGTCTCCCTGGGGTTTTGGGGGTTTTTTGAACGGTTTGAACTGCCGCTAGAGGTTCTAGAATGCAATTTTCAGATCCTAATCATGATGGAAATATTGAATTTCGACGGTACTACACCATGTCATGCGCATATGCGGCGATTAATCCGGCTAGTATTATATTAAAGGGCTTACACAGTTTTGGCCATACCCTCGAGGGTTAACAACATACGCACCAACCCGAGCTCGTGTAGCAAGGCCTAGAGTTGTCGGTGCCCTAGATCCTTGTGGTGAGATCTAGCATTTTAATTAAAATTCTGTGAAAGCACCCACCCAAACCACTCTAAGATTAAAGGTTAAAGCATCGACATTTCAAGCAAAAAAAATGTTATAGATAATTCAAAAGGGTCATAGATATTGCCCCAAAGCATATGCCGGGCCACTATATACGATATACAAGGTCGCCATGCCCATTTGCGCTAGATCCTTGTGGGAGGATCTGGATTAAGGATAGTAGCCAAAAGTAGGAAGCGCACCTCTATTGTGTGGCATCTCGGACTTTCACCGAGAACCTCCAAACCGATTGGTTTGGCGCTCTAAAAGTTGAGCTAATGCCACTAGAAACTATCAAACTGGGGGGAAAAAAAACTGTAGCCTACATCGTAGGGTTGCGAAGCAAGATCCCATTTTCCCGATAAATCACTCAAAACATACGAATGGAGTCCCTACATGTGTCAGTTTTTCGCGACGAAAACGCAGGTCAAGTTAAAAAAATCGTGCGATGAGTACTTTTCCCGCTAGCGAAGGGTCTGAAAAACCGTGTATCTTCAAGAGGAAGATGGGAAGATAGTGAAAGAGAGTCTATTGTGTGGCATCTCGGACTTTCACCGAGAACCTCCAAACCGATTGGTTTGGCGCTCTAAAAGTTGAGCTAATGCCACTAGAAACTATCAAACTGAAAAAACTGTAGCCTACATCGTAGGGTTGCGAAGTGAGAACCCATTTCCCCGATAAATTACTCAAACCATACGAATGATGTGGCTACATGAGTTAGTTTTTCGCGACGAAAACGCCGGTCAAGTCAAAAAGGTCGTTTGGTGAACAGTTTTTCCGCTAGCCAAGGGTCTGCAGATCTGTGAAACTCCCAAGAGCAGAAACCTTAAGTGCACACGCCAATAACAAGGGACATACGGAAAAGATTCATTAAAGAACACAACGGTGCGACTACGAGGGTTGGTCAGTCGAATAAGTGGGCGTTGTCGAAGAAAGCTGAAAAGTCGTCGTGGTGGAAGTTTGAGGCGGGTGAAGGAAGTTTGAGGAAAACTACGTGACGGTCGGGTGAGGTTCTTTCAAATTCTCGTGACACAAGTCGTCGCGAGGATGTTGACTGCATGTACGTGTACAGCAGGGGGAGATCCAGGCGGACATTTTTTTGTGTATAATTGCTTCCAGTCCCCCAACACCCAAATTATATTTTCTTCAGTCACCGGAGCATTCTTTTGGTCTAATATATAACTAATACCTTGTTCTAGTGCCAGGAGATCGACCCTCATCACGCACGGTGCGGTGGCTGCGCTGGGTATTAACACTTTTCAAATGCATCGGCGAAACAGGCGTGTGTTCTGGCTCCAATATAATTCCCAGCAGCGTGATTATACCGCGATTAACAGATGCAGCCTTCCGTTAACACTCCTGAACTGTCCCATTAACACTCCCTCGCCAACGGTTAACACTTTCTTCACACCTCATTAACACTTTTCCGCCTATAATATAGCCCATTATGAAAATTTTCGCGTATTAACACTTGATTAACACCAAGTTTCCACATTAACACTATTTAACACTGGATTAACATTTTTTAACACATCATTAACATTTTCAAATCCTTCTTAGTGTGAGGGCCCCCTTAACAGCAGCTATGTTGGTATTATTCGGCGGTACAGGGCCTTTTGTGCAGGCCGCACTCCGCCTAGAGTGCCGGTCCCTGCAGACCCGGTCACAGTGTGTCTCTTCCTTCAGTTGATATCTTCAGAGGCCAAGGCATATGCCTCAGTGAAGTCGGCTTCAGGCGCCCTCGGTTCACCTTGCACGAGCTTGCTTGCATTGGTTCCCTTGTCGGAGATCCCCACGAAGCACCTTTTGGCTAAAGGGACCAGGGAGGCGGCTAAGCGACGTATCGGTCTTAAGCTGGTAAACCAGAAGGAACCCTTGGAGGGCGATGTCTTGCGGTCTGGTATCCTCATGTATGTTCCCGATGCTGCTATTGCCTCTCTTATTGCTCTCACTTCAGCGGCTATGGTCTCCACTATGAAATTGTGGACGGGGTTCTTGCGCTATAAGGACATGAAGTTTGTGTGGGTCCCTCTGGTTAAGTTCTATGAGACTCATATGGGGATGCTTCTGATTGAGAGGAAGAATGATCAGTTCCGGTTTGGAGATGTGGTGTATATTGCTAGGGGGCAGCACCGCCCTTCGTGCCCCGTGTACTTGTGTGAGACTCTGATTAGCCGTGCTGGTTTCACCGGGATGGTCAACCTGTTCCAAGGCTGGGATGGCAGACTGGCCAGGTTCCACCCTGCCACAAGCACACAACCCCGCTCAACGGCCGCCATATGGAGTATCCACAGTGCCGTGCAGTGGTCCATAAATTTCTACAGCGGACCACTGGCCTGTCTGCAACAGATGTGCAGACTCGGTGGGGCACCCAGTCCTTGAGATCCGGCGGTGCTACTACTGCAGCCAACGAGCCAAGCAGGTGGACTTCCGCTTGTTCCAGCAACACGGTGCATGGCATACAGCAACCGGTGCTCACAAATACATTCTGGATGATACCGAGACTAGACTCTCAGTTACTAGATGCCTAGGCAATTAGCCTGTTCCTGAATCCCCAAGTGGGCCGGCCGCAGGCATGAGCTTGTGCCCCCAGTTATTTATTAACCGAGTAATTATTATGTTGGTGATGTTGCATCCATACCCGATCTTGTGTAGCTCCAGACTAGTGGGCTCCCTACCCGTCACTTGTGAGTGTGTGGGTTAGGTGTAGGCTCCCGGGTTAGACCGGGGTCCCTGACTGTGCCCTTCTCTGAGGCGGGCACGGGACAGGCAATGCCGTCTGAAGGGCTTCGGCCTTAGGCAGGGGGACAATGTCTCTGGACACTCCCTATCATCGGGACTCTCAGCTCATTGTATTCCAGTAGGTTAGTAGCTAGGGGGTAGCTAGGCCCTACGGTCCTAGGAAATTGTAGTATGTGTGCTAAAGGTGTACTAAAGGCATACTAACAGCAGTATATGTAGTCAAGTTAGTATGCCGCTAGTATGCGGTTAGGATACCGTTACGGTACCCACTAATGGAGACTAGATATTAACGGCATACTAACGCCATACGTCTTAACGACCCGTTAGTACGTGCATATGATGCCGTTAGGACGCCCCTAACACATGCATCTTAACTGGTTTTAGGATGCCGTTATGATGTTCGTAGGACGACGTTAGGACATACTAACAAATGCATATTAACAGGCGTTAGGATGCCATTATGGTGCTCGTAGGACGACGTTAGGACATACTAACACATGCACTATAACTGGCGTTAGGATGCCATTATGATGTTAATAGGACGACGTTAGGACATACTAACACCGACACCCTAAAGGCGTCCTAACGACATGCTATCTGGGACATAGTAAAGGCATACTAACGTTGGTTTTAGCATAGCTTTAGTGTGTTAGGGCGCATACTAAACGCATACTAACTATGCCATAACTACACAAGCAGTCAAACGCGAACGTTGCGAGTATTCACATCGGGGGAAGCTTGATGCGAAGGCATATGCATTGTGAGGTGCGAGATACATTGTGATTGGCGAGTGTGATGCACAACAGGTGTGATAAACAAGTGTGATGCACAACAAAGCATATGCGTGGTTGAATGCACTTTGACAAGTCTAGAAACGTTAATATTTTTACTATCCACAATACAATCCAATCGTAAGTAGGGCTGCCCCATTCGTAGCCTAATTCGCTCAAAACAAGGCTCTAGTCCGAAAATTGCCTCTAGGGAATTAACCTAATCTCTTTAAAACAACGTGCAACAAGCGAGAAATCTCGGCGTTGGTCTTGGAGTAAAACCTTCCGAGATTTTCCACTCGCCCATTCTCATTCGATCTGAAAAAGCAAGTGGAAAAATAAACCAACACTTAGTCAAGTGAGAAACTTCACACAAAAGCACAACAAATTAGGTTCTAACTTAGAAAGGGTATAGCTTTTACCTTAAGTCTTGGCGTTGGTCATGGGCTGAAAATTTGCTTTCTCTACTCGCTCCTTTTCAACCGATCTGAAAAATAAAGCGCAACAAAGAAACCCACGCTTAGTAAAGCAAGCACATAACACAAACGCGCAAATTCTTATGTACCAACCTAGGAAAGATAGCGCACACACCTTAGGTCTTGGTGTTGGTCATGGGCTGAAAATTAGTTCTTTCCACTCGCTCATTTTCAGCCGATCTGAAAAACAACGCGCAACTCAAAACCAATGGATAGTAAAGCGCAAAAATATCATAAGATGAAATATAAGAGTAGCAAAGGAAAATAAGAAGGCCAAGTGGGGTGAGTTGGAATTTAACCAACTTCATCTAGTTCATACGACTAGCGAGAACTTACTTCTCGTTCACCCCTCAATTCGATGCTAAGCACACCGACATGCGCGCAGAAAAATTACACTAGCACTCGCATTCACTATGAATATGTAGCGTAGTGCAGTATTTTTATGATACCAAGAACAAACATAAAACAGCACCCACTACCCGATAACTCTGCGTTCACCGCTGCCTTTGACTTGTGAATACTTAAAGTTTCTTTATTGTAGTTCGATGGACACAGTGTTGAGTGTATTCCACTTCAACGTTCACCTTCCCCTTCGCTTGATCTTCAACTCGAACTGGTCGTCGCGGGCTCGCGGCATCGGCAGCGGCATCCCGCTCCCGCATCACTCGAGTCGCAGTCGACTGTCGCGTGTCACGTGTGTCACAGTATGAGTATCGGATAGTATGACAATGAGTATCGTCTAGTGGTAGGATGTCGCTCTTGAAGGCGGAGGGTGTGCGGTTCGAATCCCTGTAAGGGGCGGTTATATATAAGAAACGATTTTGTTCGGTTCATTCTTCTGGGTGTCACCTCGACCGTCCGATTGCTACAAAATCATTGGGGGTGAGAACTTTCCATTTTATTTCTTTTGTTTATATTTATTTTTTTGCTCCTGCGCATTTTGAAAAAATCGTGCGCACAAAATGCTTCATATCTATGGCAAAAAAAACAAAACCAACATTTTGCTTGGAGGGGTGTGTTCCCTTCAACTTGCCCATTTCCCTGCCAAATTTTTGTTTTTTTGTTTTTTCGCTATTTTTGGGTCGTATAGCTTATGTCATACAAGTCATATGACGTTAGTACCCCTTTAGCATGCCATGTACATTACGCGGATATTATGCCGGTAGCATGCTCTTATGGTGTCATTTAGTATCCTAACGCCAGACTTGCAGTTTTTTTTTGTTTTTTTTTGTTTGCATGCGTCTTTGTTAGTATGCCGTTACGGTACCCACTACGTGAGACTAGACGCCGTTAACATGCTATCGCCACGCCGTTAGCGGCATACTAGGTGAGACTAGACGCCGTTGACATGCTAACGCCACGCATGCTAAAGGCGTGCTAACTACATGCTAACGGCGACAACATGTTAAAGGTGTCCTAAGGGCGTGCTTTAGGGTGCACATCTTAACAGGCCTAGAGGAATATTCCTCAAAAGATTCCCTGGTTAGGACACCTTTAGGAGGCCTTTAGGATGCCTGTAGTTCGCCCATCCTAACGGTATCCTAATGACACCCTAACGTGTGGCATTAGGACTCCTTTATGACGTACTAACCGCGTCTTAACAGGCCTACGGGGGGAGGGGGGGGGGTCACAGGCCTGCGATGCCCCGTAAAGCACTTCGCCCCGGAGAGCATTTCTCCGCGCTACGTGAACAATGGACTCGCCAACTTCCCCCCGATGCATCCGATGACCAGTTCGTGCAGGCGTCCGCAAGTACACCCCGTGCGGCCCCGGGTCACCGTGGGCTTTCCCTCCAACGACAAGAACGACCGGTGGCCAAAACGCGTGCGCCACGACTAGCCCGAATGGCCATGTGTCACCCAGCACCTCACCCAGTACCCTTGGCACCACCGCGTGGTCCGGTGAATATTGCCACCTCCGCACCATCAACTCCGGCGGTACCACTTGCCGCCGATACCGTCGGTTGTCCGGAGGGTTTCCGGTTGGGTCAACATTTCGAGGAGCACACGAAGAAGTTTCGAGTTAGCCAATGGGCGGAAACCACTGTGGCGTGCGTGAATGATGCAAGGTGAGTGATTTCGTTTTTTCAAGGACCCTTTGAAAGTGCCCTAACTTTCAGTTGGACTCTTGAATCACAATCGTCCATTTGGACCTTCGCAGCACTGTCGCACACATATGATGCCGTTAGCATGGTAAAGACTATGTATCGACGTACTAGCGACATCTTAACTGCACTCTAACGTGGCAGGTGCCAAACGGAAGACATGATGCGTGCTCTTTGTCACGTAACCGCTTGTAGATTGGAAGCGCGTAAGTCGAGAAACGTCGGCATGGTTCAGATTTACACTTGTGGCCATCGCAAGGACGAACCAACTTGCATGACTCCCCGCGACTTTCATCGTTGCGCCCAAGACATGCTAACGACCCTACGGTACCCGTCATGGTTGCCGATCCCGTCCATTTTGGAAGAAGAACCGGGCAAGGTAATGTACGCCGACCGCGTATTTCCCATAAAATTACGGACACGTGGCGTGTGACATTGTCTCATGTCCATTGCCACTGCAATCATGCTCATTGTCGCAGCCTCCATCGATAACACCACCCCTCTCTCGATATTGATACGAGATGTCGACGACTCCCCGCCGCCCGCCTCGCCTTCACCGCGCCCCGAGCCGATGGCCGACCCCACCGATGACGACACCACCCCTCCTTCCTCCTTGATACGAGACGTCCAAATGCACCCCCGCCGCCCGCCTCGCCTTCACCACGCCCCGAGCCGATGGCCGACCCCACCGATGATTTACACACCACCCTCCTTCCTCCTTTTGATACGAGACGTCCACGACTCCCCGCCGCCCGCCTCGCCTTCACCGCGCCCCGAGCCAATGGCCGACCCCACCGATGACGACACCACCCCTCCTTCCTCCTTGATACGAGACGTCCACGACTCCCCGCCGCCCGCCTCGCCTTCACCACGCCCCGAGCCGATGGCCGACCCCACCGATGACGACGCCCGTCCCTCGTCATTGATAGAGAACCGCGTTGACGTGGTAAGCATCGTGGAATCCATTGAGGACGACGGCGACTCTTCTGTCGCCACGCTTTTGCCACACCCCGAGACGACCGAGCTCCCCGACCACTTTCCGCGTCATGGGAATGTGGACCTGGCGAGGTGAGCCCCCCCTTTGGGCGGTTTGTATGTCGGCGCTAGGGTGCCTTTACCACGCCTTTAGCGTGCTAACAGTGGTATAAAGGCGTGCTATCTCCAGGCGAGGCCACGACTCCCCGCCGCCCGCCTCGCCTTCACCGCGCCCCGAGCCGATGGCCGACCCCACCGATGACGACACCACCCCTCCTTCCTCCTTGATACGAGACGTCCACGACTCCCCGCCGCCCGCCTCGCCTTCGCCACGCCCCGAGCCGATGGCCGACCCCACCGATGACG
>LGRX02031754.1:0-14251 GCA_001247695.2 Cymbomonas tetramitiformis | reverse complement strand
CCACGACTCCCCGCCGCCCGCCTCGCCTTCACCGCGCCCCGAGCCGATGGCCGACCCCACCGATGACGACACCACCCCTCCTTCCTCCTTGATACGAGACGTCCACGACTCCCCGCCGCCCGCCTCGCCTTCGCCACGCCCCGAGCCGATGGCCGACCCCACCGAAGACGACGCCCGTCCTTCGTCATTGATAGAGGACCGCGTTGACGTGGTAAGCATCGTGGAATCCATTGAGGACGACGACCCCGAAGACTTTAAGGATGTAAAGACATATTACGCCAACTTGGTCTACCGGCGACTTTGGTAGTTGGGGAACCTGCCCATGCCCGGTGGGCACGGATGTACTCCTGTATATGCATGTTCGACGACGATGATGAGGGCATCGCCGCCGGTGAGACCTTACCTATTTTCCCTCCCGGATTTGCCGATTGGGAGGCCGTGAATCGTGCTTTCCGCCACATGGGGGAACCGGTGCGGACGTGCGGTACTTTGGTGAAACGGATGAGATGAACTTGGAGCGGCTAGATGTCCAATGGAACAACTTCATCGGCACCGACACCCACGACACACGCCCTCCCGCGTCCCCCGCGAGCTTGGGTAACGGGGAGGTGAACATGGCGAGGTGAGCCCCCATCCGAGCTCTTATCGCCGGGAGTTAGGTCGCCATTACCATTGTGATAAAGTGCTAACAGTGTACTAGCGGCTTCATATCCTCGCAGCACGGTGTCCACGGAGATGCGTCTTCAACATCCGCTGATGACGCCATTGGAGATGGAGTGGAAGATGCGAGACGACGCACATGAAAGCGCAATACGGGCGGCAGAGGTTCAACGCGGAGGGTTGGTGTATAAAAACGGCTTGGCGTTATGTGATTGTGGCATGTGCTATGGCACGACCATGTGGGTTAGTCGAGCAACCCGTTTTCGTCACCGAAGCTTGTTCAAAAGGATACGGCGCGGACAGGCCTACACGGATGCGGTAGACGTCCCAGACCCGGATGTGCGTCATGTCGTGCCATTGGGCGATGACGTGAAATCGAATGACACCCGCGCCATTCCGGCAAGGTGAGTGAAAAACCTGAACAACCTTCGGTACTGGAAACGCCGTTAGAGTGCAGTTAAGATGTCGTTAGTACGTCGTAACACAGTGTTTAACATGCTAACGGCATCATAGGTGTGCAACAGTCCCGCGAAGGCCCAAATGGACGATTGTGAGCTTGTGGATGACGACCGCTCCTACACCACGTGCAAATCCAACCCGATGCGGGAGATGGATCCGGGAGTATCGGACGACGACCGCTCCTACAGCCAAGATTACACATCTTGCGAAGGTGAGAACTTCGACGAGGGGGGGGATCCATGCGACGAGGAGGGTGATGAAGTGGGTGGCGAAGCGTGGGACGATGCTGGATCTATGAAAGGCGACGACCATGGAACGGATGCAGACGAAGACCCAGACATGCGAGACGCAAAAGCGGCCACGTCGTTGTTGGTCCAAGAGATGACGAAGTTATTGGCCGCCCAGCAGCAGGTGAGCAATATGTTAAACGTAGAGCGGTATTAAGCCTTTATGATACCTTTAGCACGCCATTAGGCTATTGTTAATGTGTTACGGGCGCACTACATACCCCGATTGTCGTGTTATAATTGCGGTTTCGGAGGGTGGCCACCACGCGCAGGAGATGGACGCGGTCCCCGTGGAAGGCCCGCGCCGACCCATTAACGCCTTCAAGCTCCTTATCGACTGCTTGGAATGGAACGCCGAAGGCAAGATGTCGCGAGACTCTTTCGACAAGCTCCTCGCCATTATCACGGAACATTTCGGAGATCAATTTGGCAACTTTCCAACGAACTTCAAAGCCGCCTGGAAACGGTTCGAAGCGTTCGACGCCCCCTGGCATAGGGTCGACTTATGCGTGAAGGGGTGCGTGTTCTTCGAGGGAGATTACGCCACCGCCGACGAGTGCCCGAAGTGCAAGGAGCCCCGGTGGGAGGCATTGGGCGAGACGGGAGACGTGGACGCGGGGAAAGGCAAGAAACCGCGATCAACATTCTTTTGGTGGAATGTTGTCGATTTGCTGAGACGTGTGTACGCGAATCCATACACGGCGGAGATGATGCTCGCCCACTCGAGGCATGTTCCACCGGAAGACGGATCGATGCGCACAATCTGGGGTGAGTATTCTATTGAGGTCGATGTTAGGATGCCGCTAGTGCCTTAACGACATGTTAACTGTATCTTAACCATATACTAACACGTTCACCTGTGCTGGAATCTTCCATCAGATGGAAAGGAATGGCAGGAGCGGAAGAACGTGCGACACATCGAGTTTTTCAAGGAAGCCAGGAACGTGAGTATACTCTTGAGTGCCGATGGGGCAGCATTGGGGCAGAACAAAATGGGGGTGTTCCCTATATACTTCCAAATCTTAAACCTACCTCCGGAGCTTCGCACGAAGTATGCGAACATGGAGGTGTACGGGATCATTGAAGGGCAACACCCTGCCAACTCACAATTGCTGTATGGTAAACTCGTGGACGAGCTCGTGGTGTTGTGGGACGAAGGTTTTTGTGTTGGGACTCGTACACCAACGAGCACGTGCGGTTGAAGGTCATGCTCTTTGCCATACTCATGGACTACAAGGGAGCGGTTGAAGCCGCACAAATCATGGACGTCGGTGCATACGCCGCGTGCCTAGTATGCAAAATTTGGGGGACATGGTCAACATTAATGCACAAAATGGTGTACCTCTTCAGCAAGCACATGACATGACATCGATGCCCCGAAGACGCTCTCCAATTATTTTTGTGACCTCCGGTAAAGGCGTCTTGCGTCACTGCGTCACACGACATTCGGACGAACCCATCCCGTCACCAGCAGACGTGTGCTGCAACCATTTGGAATAATAATGGAATCGATTCTGATCGGCGAGACGATCCACAGTTGCCAAGTGGCACCTGTTCAAACACGTTTACCTGGTTGTATGCATTTTCTCGAATTAATTGGGATATTAAATCTTTCCAAAATTAAAGATGATGACATATAGAGCCACTGTTTAGAGTTGAACTATAAGATTTATATTCGTAAGTGTGTCATCAATCATAGATATCTTTTACATCGTGACACTTTGTAGAGTGACTCTTTGTAGAGTGACTCTTTGTAGCCTAGCCTTCGACAATCCGGAGTGCCGGAGAGCAACGACTGACCAATGGTAATGTTTGGAGGTTGTCTTGTGACACCCTCCAAGATGCAGGATTGGTCGTGCAGTCGAAATGTCAAGTTTTGAAACGACAGATGACTGTAATTACCGTTCGATCGCGATTTAACCTGTTCCCGAAGGTCTCAGGCGCAAGCAAACGATAACGAAAGATTTCCAGAGTTTTCCCTCTAAGTCTTTGTAAGCGGTTTCCTTTCACGGTGCTACCAAACTGCGTAACTATGTAATAGGATATTCATTTCCGACAAAAGTGCTTCCATGAAAAATATGACGTTCAACAGAAATATCCACGTTTGCATCCCATACGTTTCCCGAGGGTTTGTTGTTCTATGCAGGCAACGCGCGAACATGTGCTTGAGGGATCTTGGGGCGCTTGCTCGACCTCTCAGACCGTTTATCTAATATGTTTTGAGTGTTCATGCCGTCGCGGCGTTTACAGTGTACAATATGCGTGATTATTATCACGTCCAAATATTTGAAATACGTCAACGCGTCCTCCGTTGACTGTTTGAAAACTCCCAAGTGTGTCCCAGTCGAGTAGAGCACAGTAAAGGCAGCGTAGTTGCTGCTAGTCTCACTTTTCCCTGTCCGCCCAAGGCGAGAACAGCCTCTTTTTCACGCTTTCTTCGAACCTTGACTATGTATCCCAGAAGCAAAAGCGTGCTTGCGTTGTGCGCGCTTTTTATGTGTGGTCTGTCATGTTGTGATATGTGCTGCGCTTTTACGCCAGTTCCAGAAAGCACACCGCGTGCACTTCCAACTGCTATGGAACTGCACTGTGTATTTTCGGTCCCGCTCATAAGTAGCACGATGCACGAACGTTCCATCACCATGCGTATCGTGGACTCTTCTTCGACGACGAGCGGAATAGACGCAGCGTTTTACGACAGTGTTGTCCGTTCCTTTAGAGCTTGGGAATATCACGCTCGTTCATCTAAGGAGCAAATCTACTGGTGGGCTGAGGTTTCTTCTAGTGGCAATCACATTAGTCGCAACGAGCCAATGCTGCCTTTTGCATACTCACTGGCAACACGCTTCAAGCAACTTTCTGGTGAAAAGTTCACGTCTGCGGTGTGGCGTTCTACCAAAAGCTCGCTGGACTCCAGGATAACTGTTTTTCGGAATTCCAAATACTTTATTCGCACGCTGCTGTTTTACGCGATTCTTCAAACTCTCGTACAGCCCGCCGCGGCTAACGGGGGACCTCCTGCGGATGCCGTAACGGGGTTTGCGACGGCAGCGACTGCAGTTGCCGCCCAGTTGATTCCAGATACATCGGAACTCCTGACCGAGTTCAACGCCAAATATCCACGCACAATCCTACGTGGGTTTTCAACGCCTCGGGCACCTCCTCCCATAGTGCAACGGAATCGAACTGGCAAGACCGGACGCGCCTCGAATGCCGGTACGGATGCAGAAAAACATGAAAGCGATCAGATCAGAGTTAGAGTAACTCGAGCAGACCGAACTCGATGGAACATTCTATTAGAGAGATTAGGCGGCTTGTGGAACGCAACAGATTGCCCTGCTTGCCGCCAAGCACAATCCTCCCAGTGTAAGAGCCGAAAGTGCAAGAGCCCCAGCGTGCAGTTCATCGAGTGGGTTTGTAGCTGGGGACTGGTGGATGTCCTCGAAGCACAAGAGAGCCGGAATGTTCAGCTGTCTGAGGAATTAAGAGTGACTAAGGAGCAACTAGCTCAGGTGGAAACGTCTTTGGCAGGTGTGAAACAATCTGTTACAGACATTCAACAACAGCTCACGGAATCAACCAGCAAAGCTCAAACAGAAATTGAGCAGCGTGACTCGCAGATTCGCGAACTACAAACCGAGCTGGGGACAACACAAACAGATCTTGCAACTGCCAATAGCCGTAATAAGCAACTAGGATGCCAATTGAACCACAAGGAACGTGAGTATGATTGTCCTAGATTGGGCATCAGCAAGGGACAACAACGCAAAGATCGCAACCTCTCAGTTTGTACTAGTCTGAAAAGCCGTTTATGGAATCTATTAGGCTGCAGAAGTAAAGTTTTAAGAATGCAAACAGATATTGAGACTTCAAACCGAAACCTTCGTGAACTCAGAGACGAGCGCTTAGACCTCGCTGAACAACGTGCCAGGTTCGTTATTTGCTTAATATTCATTGGCACCATGATGTATTATGGTATGCATTTACGTATCAAGCATGCAATGATTTTCATGGCTTCAATTTACAGAGAGCAGGCACAGCTCGGAGGACCCGACCCAGAGTGTTTGGAGGCCAATGAGGCAGCTACACAACGGTGAGTAACTATTCCCCATTGCTATAATCAATCACATACAATTAGTCTACCGAGCACACTGCCTGAGCAACGTCATTGGAGTGCGCAAGCCAGGCATCATTGAGTGCATGCACTGCCTGAGCATTGCTAACATGAGATTATCGCCCGAGCACCGTCATTTGAGTGCAGTGCCACCAATCGGATATGTGGTGGTGTTTCCAGGGTGCAACACTTGGTAGAGACCGAAGAAGATACCTTTCAAAAATTGCAAGCTGACATGGCTGATTTCAATGCTAAGATTGGAAGCAAATTGGGCGTCATTATTGACTCCGAGCAGATGGAATCTGCTCTAGTACACCACAAGTCACTTATCTCTAAGTTGATTGAGCATGGTATGTCTACTTTGTGTAACACTATATCTATTGGCGAGCTGGCAAAGTGTCTTGATAAAGAAATGGTGAGCACTCAGCAATATCGAGCTATCTATACAGTGGTAAAGACAGCGTTACGTAAGCTTCGGGGCTTGGTGCATCCTATGGTTCCCCCAGAAGATATGGAAGCATACATCAGTGACATGAAGTCCAATTTTACTTCTTTGGAGCCTGAAAAACACGTCTCCCCAGGCTGGCACTTGAGCACGACCCCAGTATTACAATTCATCACCAAGGTCATGCAACTTTATCAAAATACTCATGATACCCTGGTTATCTGCTTACACATTGATGGAACCCCCTTCCCTGGTAACAGAAATTGTATTTTTGCGCGGTTACGGTGCGTCACCAAAATGCTTGGTGCAGATAAATGCCTTGGGGGGAAGATGCAATCCAAGACGGATGTGTTTCCGCTCTCAGCATTCTTTGCCGCCAAGGAAGACACTCAGGTAATCCTATTAATGATCCGTCCCCTTATGCTGCATGCGATGATTTCCCATATTCCTAGATTGGTAAATCTAATATGCTTTTACATGCATCCTTTTGTGAAACAGACGTTTAAAGAAAACTATCAATGGCTTGCCGAGGATATCGCTAAGCATGATGCAGGTTCGCCAGCAATAGCTTCTGCCCTTTCTCCCTGTGGCTTGTGGAGCAGGCAACGCCGTGCGCACAGCCTGCCCGAGGCGACGCTGTGCGCACAGCCTGCCCGAGGCAACGCCCTGCTCGCAGCCTGCCTGCGGCAACGCCGTGCGCCAGCAATAGCTTCTGCCCTTTCTCCCTGTGACTTGTGGAGCAGGCAACGCCGTGCGCATAGCCTCCCCGAGGCGACGCTGTGCGCGCACCTGGTCCGAGGTGACGCTGTGCGCGCACCCGGCCCCGACGCTGTGCGCGCACGCTGTGCGCGCACCCGGCCCGAGGTGACGCTGTGCGCGCACCCGGCCCGAGGCGACGCTATGCGCGCACCCGGCCCGAGGCGACGCTGTGCGCGCACCCGGCCCGAGGCGACGCTGTGCGCGCACCCGGCCCGAGGCAACGCTGTGCGCATAGCCTGCCCGAGGCAACGCCAGGCTCGCAGCTAGTCCGAGGCGACGCCATGCGTACAGCTTGGCCGGGGTGATCCCGTGCGCACAGCACCTCCTGAGGCAACGCTGTGCTCGCCGCCTCTTCCGTGGCAGCGATGTGCAGCCAGCAATGATGTACAGCCTGCAAGGCCTCCGCTCACACTCGCCCGGTTCTCCCGGCGTGTGTAAGCCGTGGCTCACCTGAACTTGATGCCGGTGTGGCTCATATGCTTTGATATTTTGCTCGTGCAGGTCTTAAAAAACGAGATGAGGCAAGACAACTCAAAAAGTTCATTGAAGCCAAACAAAAGGAATGCCTACTGAATGCGTGTGCTGAAACGGAGGTACATCCCAACACTGCGAATGTGAAGCATGTCACCAACATTACAAGCTGTGAGAACTATACTAAGATTTAAGCATCTGATGCAGGCTGCTATCCAGGATGCACAATGCAAACTTGAGGACCTTTACCAACAGCTGGTTGCTGCAAAAATGTGCATCTATGTGCATGAACATGGATATTTTTTTGTGGAATGGATGCTTTGCCCAGATCTCAAAGCTATGAAGGGACTGCTCGCTATTAAACAAGGTCCTGCAGCAGAGCACATTTGCCCATGCTGCGATTGTTCACCAAAACATATCGGAGATTTGACCAAGACCTGGACGAATCGAGACACCCAGCCCGGAGCAGTCTTTCCAACCATACCTATGGACCGTGTCAAGCCTTGCGGAATGCATTGTGTTCACAGAGTTAGTGAAAAACTTCTTCATCAATTATGCCAACTCGTCTGGCCAAGTGACGAGGAATCAGAAGGTGAGCTGAAAGAGTGCGGCAATTTACAATGATGTTTTTGCAGGTGTGAAAGAGAAAATGATCTGTCTGAGTACCAATTGTGAATGTGTGTATGCTACTCAAACTAATGAGATGTGGTTATGTTCAGATGAACAACACGTATTGAGCACTGCAAAAGAACAGCTGGTGACTTTCTTGAACGATGAGTTGAATTTCAATGGAGGTAATTGCAAAATCGATTTGAGCGAGAAGGAGGGGGATAAAAGACCTGCAAAGATACCTTTGAATGGAAGGGAGTCAGCCGTCCTTGAAAAACGTTGGGGTGAATTGGTGAACATCTTGAACAACAATGGCGTTCCTATAACTAATATGACTGCACTTTTAGATGTTGGATTGGTACCTGCCCATACCACAAAGCTTCCACCCCCTCTTTCAAAGCATTGCACATACCGGCAGTACCGGGCGTGTGTCACCCGAGGCGTGCGCAGGCCGGCAGCACCGGGCGTGTGTCACCCGAGGCGTGCGCAGGCCGACAGCACCGGGCGTGTGTCAACCAAGGCGTGCGCAGGCCGGCAGCACTGGGCGTGTGTCACCCGAGGCGTGCGCAGGCCGGCAACACCGGGCGTGTGTCACCCGAGGCGTGCGCAGGCCGGCAGCACCGGGCGTGTGTCAACCAAGGCGTGCGCAGGCCGGCAGCACCGGGCGTGTGTCAGCCGAGGCGTGCGCAGGCCGGCAGCACCGGGCGTGTGTCAGCCGAAGCCTTCACATACCGGCCCCTCTCTCATAGCAATCAGGGACAACCACAAGTGGTTGGGTCCAACCCTTAGGGCACAACTGCCTCACCACAAATGTGCTATATGTTGTATCCTGACTGCATGCAATGATTGAACCGACTCTCAAGAGCTGAACTTTTTCACAGGCGTGGCTGAAGGCGGCACAATATATCAAGAAGATGCATTACGAGCCTGGGGATCATGAGTTAGCAGGAGAAGCATTTAAGGATTTCGTGGATACCTATGCAGAAGCCTTCGGCGGTGCTCAAGTGACTCACTACATGCATATCATGTACTACCACCCGGAATGGTTTACTGGTGGGAGCACAATGAATCCGGCTATCACTAACAATCAAGCTATGGAGGCAATGAACTCTGAGGACAAGAGGGCGTGGAGGAGAAAGACTATGCATGGCAAGCCTGTGGATGGACGGCACATCGAGTCATCATTCGGGCCCGAGAAGCAAGAGAGAGCTGCCCGTTTATCTGAGCTAATAGCTGAAGCCAAGGCCTCTTTGATTGCTACCACCGAACCAGAAGAGAGGAGCCGCTTAAAGGTGATTATACACACCTTGGTTGCCAACCCAACTTGCGCCACTACAACGCCTGCATAATTGCAAACTATAAAATACTCACGTGTGGATCATGATGATCAATTTCACAGGTGTGCATCGACTCAGATCAACGCAAATTGAACGAGTTGTACAAGGAAAAGTGGGCTCCAGGGCTCTTGGAACTTATGCAATGGAGTGTGCGCATGATGCAATATCGAATGCATGATCTCGAGCGGGATGCCCGGAAGCCCTATTGGACAATTAAAACTGGCGAGCTTGAGGTATTGCAATATGCTTTTGATATGCCCGAGGATACTCTCTGGGATCCCGAGATGCTCTCATGGAAACTTGGGATCCCAAAAGACAAGAAAATCTATCTAGTGGCGGGGGGACGTGTGACCACTCCATTAAAAATTTCGGTCTGGAAGTGTACCATTGCCGCCAAGTTCTATATCGAGCGAGCTAAGGGCTCAGTGATTAGTGAATACGCGCCCCACGGCACAAAACCCGTATGCTTACAAGACACAGCAAAGGTTGAGAGCAAGAAACGGCAACGGGAAGAGCGAAAGCAAGAAAAATTAGCACGGCGCAAGGGGGCAGATTGCCTTGGCACCATTCGGTAAGCATGCATTGCCCCTATGAAAAGAGTTCTTATCTTCATGGGAGATGGGGGATGTCTGATAAAAAAAGGTGAGACGAAGTGGTACTGAAGGGCGATGGGTGCACCTGCAGGAAAGTCATCGAATCCAGTGTTCGACCAGCAGGAAGAACGTTATCGCGGACAAATGCCAGTTTAGAGACAAGCTCACCAATCACACCGATGGTTCTGGAGCAAGGCTTTGCAAGTTTTACATAACATGCATAGTACTCGTAGGTATAATGACAATATATTACAAAGGTAACAACAAGTGCAAACAGATTATTACAATAAGAATTAATACATCTTAGACTTGTCAACATTCAAATCACATGAAACGTGCATGCAAGGTATTTCATATCATCAACATCTTGTGTAAGTATGACCTAGTACAGTAAACACAGTAACCCTTAATCCTGTGACACTGGTAGTGATGGTTGAAGAACCAATGAAAGACGATCCTCATGTCTCTAGCGGCGCAACCACCTCCAAGATCATGGCCTCTCCTCCGCGATCCATCACTTCTAACGCTGCAAACAGAATATCACGTTTAGAGTGTATGGGTGGAGGGTAGAAATGCACTTCACCTCGGGAAGCAAGCACTTGTCATCGAGCGTTGGCATACCATTCATGTTGTCTTCGTCATCAATATCAATAAGTTGAGATCCAATGGTGAACCGACACACTGCATACCATAGCTGACCAAGTTGGCGCAACCCTGGGGGACAACCACCCGGCCTGCGGAAATACACCTTCTGTATATGGTGAGCAAATGTCCCAGGTATTATTGAGGAGAGGCTGCGCGCACGGCGTTGTTTCATGCAGGCTGCGCGCACATCGCTACCTCAGGAGAGGCTGTAAGCACGGTGTTGTTTCATGCAAGATGTGAGCACATCACCAAGCGGGTGTCCGCTAGGGCCTGCGCACACCGGCAGTACTGCCGGGTGCGAGGTGCCGTGGGCAGTGTGTGTGTGTGTGCGGTGTGTTTGCTGCCGTTAGCAACGTGTGAGCGTGACGAGATGTGAGGTGCCGTGGGCAGCGTGTGTGTGCGTGCCGTGATGCGTGGTGCCATAAGTAGCGTGTGAGCGTGCCAGGATGTGAGGTGCCAAGGGCAGCGTGTGAGCGTGCCGGGATAAGTGACCTCGGGCAGGTTGCGCGCACGGCGTTGCTCCGGGAGAGGCTGCAGCAAGCGGTGGGCCCGCGTCGCAGTATGATACCTGGTCCGTAGAACACTGGTTCTTAAATCCTTGAGGGTGTCCAACGACCAGACCGCACATTGTTCATATCGCTCATCATTTGGTGTCACCAGAGTGAAAAAATGCCTTTCACCACGTGCTGCAAAAACAAAAGAGGGGCGATTAGTAGGGGGCACTCATCCATCAAGAGGGAAATTTGTGAAGAGATTTGTGAATTCACTGAGGGTGAGCATTCATTGATTTCACCAGACAAGGGTAGGCAAGGGCTACTACGAGAGATGAAGATTACAGTAGACGAGGGGCTACACCTTGCCTACCAATCCGAGGGTGTAGACACCTGCCGTTGGCGGTGGTCACACGAGTGACATATCGCCACTTCAAGACCTGTAAAAATCAGATGGCAATGGACGGGCCGTTAGGCGAAGTCGCTTTAACACATGCATAGACGTCTACGGTGGAGAAGGGACCCGCCTCTAGGGTAAGGACAACGTGGAATGGTAGGCGCATTTCAATACAAGTGCACAGGAACAAATTATTTTGTCGTTCTAAGCGCTCTGGGCTAGGTATGCTTATGAATACAATACCTCCGTTGTGATGTTGTAGATCATGAGAAAACTTTTTTCAAAATCGGTCTTATCCATCTCACTGACCCTGCCGAGGTTGTTACTGTGGACCACTTTGTACCATGGATTTGGTTCATCCCCCAAAAGTTGATTTAAATCGTCTCGTTGCTTGAAAGATCCGTCACCATTGGGAAGGAAGCAGTAAGAGAGAGTCTTCGGTGTCCGAGACACGGGCTCGAAGTCACTGAAAAGCTCTCGTTGGTATTCTTCTGCAACACAAGCGACCGACAAGCATAATAAATCAGCATGCTGCTGCCATTAACCCCAAGATGCCCGGGGAAACGCCGTGCTTACAGCCTCTCCAAAGGCAGCGATGTGCTCACAACCTGCCCGAGGCAACGCCGTGCACGCAGCCGGCCCGAGGCTACACCGTACACGCAGCCGGCCCGAGACAATGCCGTGCTCGCAGCCGGCTCGAGGCAACGCCGTGCTCTCACCCGGCCAAAGGCAGCGATGTGCTCGCAGCCGGCTCGAGGCAACGCCGTGCGCTCACCCGGCCAGAGGCAACGCTGGTGATCGCACGGGGGAGGCAAGCAAGCAAGAGGGAAGCCGAGAAACAGCCAAGAAGGAAGGGGAAAAGGGAGAGGAGAGCCGGCAAGCAGGAGGCTGCCATGGCTCAGGGGGATCCAGCTCCAGCACGAGAAAAGAAACCAATCAGAAGCTGCCGAGGCCTTGTAGTCAATGAGCACGGGTCCACAACCCTCGATCCTTTGGTGAGCAGCCTTTTGGCGCTCTCCGCTGGTCGACTCGACAAGCCCGGCGTTCTAACCAGTTCACAGTTCAAACCAGGGCCGGCCGACCCGGAAAGAGGGAAGGGCCAGGAAGGGGGAGGCAAGCAAGCAAGAGGGAAGCCGAGAAACAGCCAAGAAGGAAGGGGAAAAGGGAGAGGAGAGCCGGCAAGCAGGAGGCTGCCATGGCTCAGGGGGATCCAGCTCCAGCACGAGAAAAGAAACCAATCAGAAGCTGCCGAGGCCTTGTAGTCACTGAGCACGGGTCCACAACCCTCGATCCTTTGGTGAGCAGCCTTTTGGCGCTCTCCGCTGGTCGACTCGACAAGCCCGGCGTTCTAACCAGTTCACAGTTCAAACCAGGGCCGGCCGACCCGGAAAGAGGGAAGGGCCAGGAAGGGGGGAGGCAAGCAAGCAAGAGGGAAGCCGAGAAACAGCCAAGAAGGAAGGGGAAAAGGGAGAGGAGAGCCGGCAAGCAAGAGGCTGCCATGGCTCAGGGGGATCCAGCTCCAGCACGAGAAAAGAAACCAATCAGAAGCTGCCGAGGCCTTGTAGTCAATGAGCACGGGTCCACAACCCTCGATCCTTTGGTGAGCAGCCTTTTGGCGCTCTCCGCTGGGCGACTCGACAAGCCCGGCGTTCTAACCAGTTCACAGTTCAAACCAGGGCCGGCCGACCCGGAAAGAGGGAAGGGCCAGGAAGGGGGGAGGCAAGCAAGCAAGAGGGAAGCCGAGAAACAGCCAAGAAGGAAGGGGAAAAGGGAGAGGAGAGCCGGCGAGCAGGAGGCTGCCATGGCTCAGGGGGATCCAGCTCCAGCACGAGAAAAGAAACCAATCAGAAGCTGCCGAGGCCTTGTAGTCACCGAGCACGGGTCCACAACCCTCGATCCTTTGGTGAGCAGCCTTTTGACGCTCTCCGCTGGTCGACTCGACAAGCCCGGCGTTCTAACCAGTTCACAGTTCAAACCAGGGCCGGCCGACCCGGAAAGAGGGAAGGGCCAGGAAGGGGGGAGGCAAGCATGACATAATCTAGGGGCCTTCAAAATGTAGGGTCCCCCCCCGAGACAACGCCGTCCTCGCAGCCGGCTCTAGGCAACGCCGTGCGCTCACCCGGCTCGAGGCAACGCCGTGCGCGCAGCCGGCTCGAGGCAACGCCGGGCTCGCAGCCGGCTCGAGGCAACGCCGTGCGCGCACCCGGCTCGAGGCAACGCCGCTTGCAGCCGGCCAGAGGCAACGCCGTGCTCGCAGCCTGCCCGAGACAACGCCGTGCTCGCAGCCGGCTCTAGGCAACGCCGTGCGCTCACCCGGCTCGAGGCACCGCCGTGCGCGCACCCGGTTAGAGACAACGCCGGGCTCGCAGCCGGCCCGAGGCAACGCCGTGCGCAAACCCGGCTCGAGGCAATGCCGTGCTCGCAGCCGGCTGGAGGCAACGCCGTGCACGCAGCCGGCTCGAGGCAACGCCGTGCGCGCACCCGGCTCGAGGCAACGCCGTGCTCGCACCCGGCCAGAGGCAACGCCGTGCTCGCAGCCTGCCCGAGACAACGCCGTGCGCAAACCCGGCGCGAGGCAATGCCGTGCTCGCAGCCGGCTCGAGGCAACACCGTACACGAAGCCGGCCGAAGGCAACGCCGTGCTCGCAGCCGGCTCGAGGCAACGCTGTGCACGCACCCGGCTCGAGGCAACGCCGAGCGCGCAGCCGGCTCGAGGCAACGCCGTGCTCGCAGCCGGCTCGAGGCAACGCTGTGCGCGCACCCGGCTCGAGGCAACCCCGTGCTCACACCCGGTTAGAGGCGACGCCGTACACGCAGCCTGCCCGAGACAACGCCGTCCTCGTAGCCGGCTCTAGGCAACGCCGTGCGCTCACCCGGCTCGAGGCAACGCCGTGCGCGCTGCCGGCTCGAGGCAACGCCGTGCTCGCAGCCGGCCAGAGGCAACGCCGTGCTCGCAGCCTGCCCGAGACAACGCCGTGCTCGCA
>LGRX02031753.1:0-12203 GCA_001247695.2 Cymbomonas tetramitiformis | reverse complement strand
CATGGCACCCTGCCAGCGCACACATGATAACCCTGGCAGCGCACACATGACACCCTGCCAGCGCACACATTACACCCTGCCAGCGCACACATGGCGCCCCGCCTGCGAGCACATCGTACCTGTAACTTATCTACACGGGGCTCGCTTCGCGCCCGTATGCACGCAGCGCCCCCGTCATCGTGCTTGCAGTTCGGCAGCATGCCACCCACAGGCCTGTCTTGAGCTTGCGTGGAGGAGGGCTCAGCTCGCCGGATCATTGCGCCCTGTGCCCGGCCCGCAGGCTGGTTGAGCTTGCGAGGAGGGCGGTTCGGCTTACCCGACAAGTGCGCGAAGCCGCGGAACCTGTGGATCGTGATAAGACCTTGGAGCATTACATGTGCTGTCCCCAAGTCCACGCAGTCCACGTGGCACACCGCCCTTGTCCCCATGTCACGCGCATCCAGCCACGCCGCGACCTGAGCGCGAGAGTTGATCGGAGGGAGGTGTGCACCTGCTCGATCCTTCATTGGTTGGCACTTCAATCGACCAGTCAGCATTGAGCGTTGTGTGCGCGACCTTCAAACGAGCGGCCGGAGGACTCCTCAGGTGCAGGGACCAGCATGCCCCAAGAGTTTCCACGCGAGAGGATGCCAGCACTGTACGCGCGCCAGGGCATCTAGGCAACTTACTGTGCAGTGACCGCGGCGTGCCCTACCCTACTCTGTGTGATGCAGCGAGTGAGGGTACGGGTCTTTCCGCCTTTCGGGAGCACGCAAGCTCTGGACGGCGCGTGGAGTGCAGCCCCGCCTGTGTATCTACGCAGCGCTTCAGTGTCGAGGGGATCCAACCACTCTCCGCTCCTTTCATTTAAGCCTCTGGTTTGGGGGTTGCTGGCTTGGGGTGAGGGTGTGCGCGACCATGGCTCCGTGTACACCAGTCTACAACAGTCCCAGCCGGGTGCTGTGCCAGCCTGTCGCCCAGCTACCGACCAGCAACATGGCGGAGGCGGTGATGCGGGACGGGGAGGTTGAGAATAAGCACGTCGAGCTCCGCACTCTCGACATGAGCTTTTTCCGCTTTGCCAAGTGCCCTCCGGTGTGCCCACGCTGTCCAATGTGTTGAGCGCTCAAGACCGCACAGCAGGAGTCTTGTAACTAGAGGGCGGACCGTTTGGTCATCGAGGCGAAGTCCCGAGGGTGCATTAGGGTCGCCATAGAAAGTGTCCCATGTGGCATAGTAGTGGCCATTTTCTGTGCCCACAATGATGGAACTTGCCGTTGAGCTGCGCGGCTTTGGCTTCGGTGTTTACAGCTGAGAACTGCTGTGGATGTGGCGAAGGAATGGAGGGGAGGGCAGATCCCGGGAGGCTCCCTCCGACTTCCGCGACTCTCTGTCCGGCCCAGGATTTCTGTCCGGGACATCTCGCGCGCAGCTTCCTCATGTGACATTGGAACGGTTTTCTGCACGTGTTTGTTGAACCCTTGCCCTGTGCGAATGCCAGGGGTCGCATGTTACGGAGAACGGGGATCCCATCGCCGAGGATGACATCTCCATTGAGACCTGGGGACACCAGATGCGCCTTGCAGCGCAGCGAATCGAGAACCTAGTGGACTACGATCAGGGTGAGCCCCACTATCAGCGAGGTCGGCGTCCACGTGACGTTCGGGGCGCGTGACGCTGGCACACTTTCCCGCGCGCCTGATCAAGTGGCGTGATGGTGGCATGTGCTGAGGCCCGATGATTGGAGCGCCCAGGGGTTTCAATGCGGCCTGTGGTGCACTGCAGGGGTGAAGGAGATCAACCGCATCGTGAGGGATGAGTCCGAATTAGGGCCCATGACGGGGGTGTGGCAGGTTTGTTCCGCGAGGTGCGTGACCTTCACCTGGGTGGCCGAGGCTCGTGCCATTCCCCCTGTTCCGCGCTTACCATTGCCGCGACTCCGTGCGCTGGCGTCCCTTTACGCGGCCACAGAACTCGTGCTGCACATGGTTTGGCCGCCGCGGTCTTTCCCTCGGCCGATGCTCAGCTGCGCTGCTGGGCCTATCGCATGCTGTGGCCGCCGCGGTCTTTCCCTCGGCCGATGCTCAGCTGCGCTGCTGGGCCTATCGCATGCTGTGGCCGCCGCGGTCTTTCCCTCGGCCGATGCTCAGCTGCGCTGCTGGGCCTATCGCATGCTGTGGCCGCCGCGGTCTTTCCCTCGGCCGATGCTCAGCTGCGCTGCTGGGCCTATCGCATGCTGTGGCCGCCGCGGTCCTGTGTTCGTGGTGAGCGTGCGAGTGCAGCGGTCCTAAGCGTCTGTCACGCAGCGCATTGAGAGTTCAGCAAGCGGCGGACGGTCTGGGATGGGCAACACAGCGGGTTACAGAGGCTTCTCAAGCTGGTGCACGGCGATGCTTGCGGGGGCGTGGTCCCCCCACACGTGACACTGCTGCACGGTGGTCACTCCATGTGTGGTGCCGTAAGTGTCACCAGGTGACCGCACGCCAGATATCCATTTCTTTTATGACTGGTTGGCTGTGCTGTGGTTGGCTCAAGCTTATAGTTACAAGGAGCGGGTTGCTGTTGCCTTATTGTTATAAGGAGCGGCTTGCTGTTGCCTTATAGTTATAAGGAGCGGCTTGCTGTTGCCTTATAGTTATAAGAAGCGGCTTGCTGTTGCCTTCGAGGCGCGCTTTTGACAGGAAGGAGGGGTCGGGGCCTTTGCGCAGACGCTTTTCCATTCTCCAAACTCAGAAAGGCTTCAGCATGCGCATGAAGATATCAGAACTCCAGGTGCCCCCCCCGACGGGACCCAGCCCCTGGGAGATGCCTTGCTAGGTGCCCCCCGACAGGCCCCAGCCCTGAGAGATGCCTTGCTAGGTGCCCCCCCCGACAGGCCCCAGCCCCTGAGAGATGCCTTGCTCGGTGCCCCGACAGGCCCCAGCCCCTGAGAGATGCCTTGCTAGGTGCCCCCGACGGGCCCCAGCCCTGAGAGATGCCTTACTAGGTGCCCCGACAGGCCCCAGCCCCTGAGAGATGCCTTGCTAGGTGACCAATCGCCCGTCTGTGCGATGCTCAAATGCTCAGTCTACCCACGGTGTCGTGTTGTCCCACCCCCTGACGGCTGTACAGTGGGTGTGCCCTTTATGACACTGTGCCCTTTATGACGCAAGCTCGCTTTTTATTGCAATTTCCATATTTTAAGGGGGGGGGAAACATGAAATATATCCACAAATACGGGATTTCTTCAGGGAATATGTCATTTTACGAGCATAAATAATTATATACTACATATATCATGTGTTTATACTAATTCGATTTGAGTTCAAAAAGCATCCTGGAAAAATAGCGCGCGATTTTATCAAATAGCGTGCAAACGCGTGGTATATGCGACAGGTCACCCCAATGGACAGAACGCACAGAAAAGAAAAAAAACAGTCGAAGCACAGTGTGTTTTCTTTTGTTTTTACATCGTTTTGTTCCATTTGTTGTATATATGAGCTACTATTTTATTTGAGTTGGCGTCGCGGATGCAGCGCGTTAGGTAAAATACCCCCGGTTTTATATCATAGTAACGTCAGAAATCTTATTTAGATACGCGATATGTGTATAAATGCATATTTACGTAAGACATAACCGTTGGCAATGCTTAACAGTGCTTAGCAGTGCGTCATAAAGGGCACACTCAATGTGCACGTGCTTGAACTGCGCGGAACTGTGGAAGGTCGAGTAATAAATATTTTTGAAAGCGGTTTTTTGGGAACTCTTCTAGACTCCAATTGGCAGCTCTGCGACACGCAAACACGTATAAAACTCGATCGTGCGCGTCGCGCGCGCTGTTTCGCGCGACTGCGTCATAAAGGGCACACCCACTGTACGGTATAGACACCCGCTCGCGGCCAACCAGCAGTAAGCAATCATTTTGACCACGCAATGGAGACTTTGTGTGGCGTTGCCGCTCTGGACTGGCCATTCTTGCCGAGCGTCGTGGATGCCGTGGCAGTGCAGTGCGAGCTGGTGGATGAGCATAGACACGAGCCAAACGACCTCGCCACACCTAACACCGGCATAACCCAACGGCAAAAGCCCCGTAGAAAACGTGGGTGATTGATGAGTGTACGAAGAAGGGGAGTGTTGGCCTTGGGCAGATTGAGCAGAACGTGGTGATGGATGTGGCCATTTGTCATCGAGGGGATCCCCTCATGGTGCAGGGGAACGCCTTCTTCGGCAAGCTTGGGTTTCTTGTACGGACATACCGACAGGGGGAGTCACTGGTGGTTCACAGGTGGGAATTCGCCCCAGCAACAGCTCTTTACCAGCGCTCTTGCTGCCTGTCCCCCAGAGTTCATCCCTCCTTGGTGCTGTTTGCGTTTCACGGTACAGAGGGAGCTTGGGCTGGGGTCGTTGATTTCGAGGATCAGATCACACAGCAGCGATCACAGAGTATTCGATGTGCTGGAGGTTTTCTCGCTGAAGCCCTCAGGTAGGCGCCGCCTGCTCTGTGTCGACCTTGGATGCTGCATTTCACCGCCCTAACCGAGCGTCATGAAGTTGCAATATAGCACGACGGGCTCGCATTTCGAGCGATTTTGCAGCCAATTGGAATGTAGCTCGACGGGTTCGCATTTCGAGGAATTTTGTGGCCAATTGGAATAGCTGGGTTCTATGGTGATTGTGCACGATGTTGCCAATCGCCCATGGCACCCGCCATTGTGACACCTGCTATTACTCGTTCACCGAGTCACCCGGCTTTCCTCGGCTGCTTCCGGCAGCCGCATTGTTGCCCGCGGTTTGATGGGTCATCGCAGCAGGGATGACCAAGTGGCCAGCGCAGCAGGGATGACCAAGTGGCCAGCGCAGCAAGGATGACCAAGTGGCCATCGCAGCAGGGATGACCAAGTGGCCAGCGCAGCAGGGATGGCCAAGTGGCCAGCGCAGCGGATGACCAAGTGGCCATCGCAGCAGGATGACCAAGTGGCCAGCGCAGCAGGATGATGATGACCAAGTGGCCATCGCAGCGGGATGACCAAGTGGCCATCGCAGCAGGGATGACCAAGTGGCCACGCAGCAGGGATCGCAGCAGGGATGAACAAGTGGCCATCGCAGCAGGGATGACCAAGTGGCCATCGCAGCAGGGATGACCAAGTGGCCAGCGCAGTGGCCAAGCGGGATGACCAAGTGGCCATCGCAGCAGGGAGTGACCAAGTGGCCATCGCAGCAGGGATGATCAAGTGGCCATCGCAGCAGGGATGACCTCGTGGCCATCGCGCAGGGATGACCAAGTGGCCATGCGCAGCAGGGATGACCAAGTGGCCATCGCAGCAGGGATGACCATGTGGCCATCGCAGCAGGGATGATCAAGTGGCCATCGCAGCAGGGATGACCAAGTGGCCATCGCAGCAGGGATGACCAAGTGGCCATCGCAGCAGTGATGTTTGACCAAGTTTTTCATCGGACGGCTGACAGGTATGCCGAAGAAAGCGAGCTTGGAATCAACAAACGGCTCACAAGAATATCTTGAGGTGCTGCTCCCGCCGACGAGATGCTTCTGCCATTTCTGTGCTTGGGCCTTTCCGTGGCATTAATCTTTCAACTAAAGCTCGCATATGTACAGCAAAGTGCCCTGCAGCGGGATCTCGGGGACGTGAAGTGAATTGCCCTGCCGTGTCATCTGGGACACGTGCAGTGCGGTGCCCTGCCATGTCATATGGGACACGTGCAGTGCGGTGCCCTGCCGTGTCGTCTGGGACACGTGCAGTGCGGTGCCCTGCCGTGTCATCTGGGACGCACACAGTATGGTGCCCTGCCGTGTCATCTGGGACGCACACAGTGTGGTGCCCTGCCGTGTCATCTGGGACACATACAGTGCGGCGCCCTGCCGTGTCATCTGGGGCACGTGCAGTTTATGGCTCTGCAGGTTGATTCCTGTCTGATACTGTCTTACGTTTGGATGCACGAGCTGTCATTGCCCTGAGTGGCAGTTACTTTTTTTGTGCTACCTGTCCTGACCAGGTCAAGTACTTTTATACGGACAAGGCCCAACGGGAAAAAGGCGCGGAGCCGATGTTGGTTGCGGAGATGATATGCCAGCTGCATGATCCAGATGTGCTGCGCCTCTCGGATGACAAGTACTGTACTTTCCATGGCAACAGGTGCGCTCTCTCACGGGCGCATTGAGCCAGAGCTGGAGCCGGGCTTCCCCGACAACTTATGCGCTGCCTGCACTCACAAAACACTGTGGGGTTGTGAGCGGTGTTGGGACAGGTGATTTGATGTGAGCAGCGTTGTGAGTGGCGATGTTCTGTTCTGAGCGACAACATGGCATGTGAAATGCAATGTGGTGTTGTGAGTGACGATGCGAATTGCGATGCGGCGCTTTGAGGGATATTATGGTGTTGTGAGCGGCAAATTGGCTTTATTTGAATCAGCAACTCCATGGGATGCTAAAGTAGTGGGACCTAGGGTTCGCGACATCTTGCTTTGACATAAATGGATGCCTCACACAGATTGGATGCTATGAAAGACGTAGTTGGTACTACATCGCACTTCAAGGAGCCACCGCCGGATGTGGCGGATGTGGAAAATCTCCATCTGAGCCCTGCGGGTGTTCGGGCGATCGTGGATAATAGCTATAAGACGCTATCCCACGGCATACGTGGTGTAGATCAGCGTGCCATCACTCCACCGTCTTCTCAAAACAGAACACGAATTGAATATGTGAACATGCAAGACAGCTTACCCGGATCTGTCCTTGTTCCACCTGTGCCATTGGAAATGGAACGGCGGCCTGCTCAAATGCAGCCAAAAGGTTTGTACGGGGCTGTCTCTGCTGGGAGCCATTTGCCTGCTATATAGCCAAGATGCTTGGTCAGCACATACCTATGAAATAGCGTATCTGTTTATGCATAAATATAAGTAGTATAGTACCGACTATAGGGTACCATTTATATAAACCAAATAACTGAATGATGAATACAAGAAAATAACGTAATAAATAGAGAATAAATTACGTGGTTAAGGGTAGGGTGCCGGCTGTTTTGGAATTAAAAATGATTGATAGCAGTTTCCATATTTAAACCAATTATGAAAATGCCGCTTTCATAAAATCATACGAACCACCAAAACCTATAGAAGCATCTCCCACCATGATATTTAATTAGTTTAGCGAGTTAAAATCCATACAAAAAAAATGCTAGATCAAAAGCTACTGGGCCAATTTCGATTTTTGAATTATTTGGCGCCAGGTGTCTCCATATGACACAATAGCAAGACAAATAATTCGAAATTCGCTTGGTAACTTTTGCTCTAGCATTTTTTGCGTGGATTTTAACTCGCTAAACTTCTTAGAGGGGGCATTGCTTCGGGGAGAGGCCCCCAATTCCGGACAAGGATTTTGCCCCCCCTAGCAGCACACTTAACGTCTAGGGGGGCTAACCCACCCCCCTAGCAGTTTACCCCCCTAAGAGTTCCCTTAATTGTGTGTGTTTTCGGAAATCCTAGGGGGGTTAGACCCCCTCCCTAGCAACACGCTTTAACGCCTAGGGGGTTGAACCCCCCCGCCTACCAAGACGGTATCCGGAATTGGGGCCTCCCCCCCCGGAACAATGTTCGGCCCCCCTTATATATCATGGTGGGATATGCTTTTATATGTTTTGGTGGTCAGTATGAATTATATACATAAATGATTTTTAAAAGTATATTAAATATGGAAATTACTATGAATATGATAAAGAAATCAAATAGTTGAAACCCGACGGCACCCTACCCTTAAATGTGAGCACAATGAAAAAATGATAAATAATAAATCTACAATAGAAATAAAAGTAAAATAATAAAGATAAAGATAAAAAAGATAAAAGATAAAATTGTAAGTAAATGAAAAGTAAATTAATTAATGTTTCGATAAAATAAATTTTAATTGTTCTTAAATCATTTATGGAAGTTTGATAAGTCTTTGAGTTAATTCATGTTTTCTACCACTTACGTTTAGATGGTTAATTTTGCACAATTCTTTTAAAATATTATTAGCCAATTTTTTTGTAATTGAAAATTGAATACAGTTGTATCGGTAATTCATTACGTCTTAAACTATATCTTCTTTCTATATCATTTTCTTCCCAAGTCAAATCATTTGTAGAAACACGGTCTTTAAAATAAGTAGGTCTACGTAAAGTATTGTATGATTTACACTTTTTGTATTTGTTTGTGGGTCTATGATACATATGCATATAAGATGTTTGTCCATTTGAATCGCCATGTACATATTGATTCATTACATCTTTCATTTCAAGTTGATGTTTCATAAAGCAAATCTTTTCTTGAAGTTCAAAATGAAGGTGGTTAAAGCCATATTCAAAGCATCCCACCATAAGCATACGCACAAGCACACACATTGTGCTCACTACAGCATCTCGCACATACGCATAGGCATACACTGTATTTCCGTTGCAGCATCTCGCACAGCACGTCTCAGGTGATAGGGGCGGCAGCCTGACCGGTTCGCCACCGGTCAGCTCAGGTTGAGTCCCTGACCGCCTCGAGGTGGGCACACTCTCGACAGTGCCCAGCCGAGTGTGCGCCCAAAGCCATATTCAAAGCATCCCACCATAAGCATACGCACAAGCACACACATTGTGCTCACTACAGCATCTCGCACATACGCATAAGCATACACTGTATTTCCGTTGTAGCATCTCGCACAGCACGTCTCACGTGATAGGGGCGGCAGCCTGCGCTGACCGGTTCGCCACCGGTCAGCTCAGGTTGAATCCCTGACCGCCTCGAGGTGGGCGCACTCTCGGCAGTGCCCAGCCGAGTGTGCGCCCAAAGCCATATTCAAAGCATCCCACCATAAGCATACGCAAAAGCACACACATTGTGCTCACTACAGCATCTCGCACATACGCATAGGCATACACTGTATTTCCGTTGCAGCATCTCGCACAGCACGTCTCAGGTGATAGGGGCGGCAGCCTGACCGGTTCGCCACCGGTCAGCTCAGGTTGAATCCTTGACCGCCTCGAGGTGGGCGCACTCTCGGCAGTGCCCAGCCGAGTGTGCGCGCAAAGCCATATTCAAAGCATCCCACCATAAGCATACGCACAAGCACACACATTGTGCTCACTACAGCATCTCGCACATACTGTACGCATAGGCATACACTGTATTTCCGTTGTAGCATCTCGCACAGCACGTCTCAGGTGATAGGTGGGCGCACTCTCGACAGTGCCCAGCCGAGTGTGCGCCCAAAGCCATATTCAAAGCATCCCACCATAAGCATACGCACAAGCACACACATTGTGCTCACTACAGCATCTCGCGCATACGCATAGGCATACACTGTATTTCCGTTGCAGCATCTCGCACAGCACGTCTCAGGTGATAGGGGCGGCAGCCTGACCGGTTCGCCACCGGTCAGCTGAGGTTGAGTCCCTGACCGCCTCGAGGTGGGCGCACTCTCGGCAGTGCCCAGCCGAGTGTGCGCCCAAAGCCATATTCAAAGCATCCCACCATAAGCATACTGAACAAGGCTACAATTCAAGCAATTGCAATATCTTTATGGCAGGAAAGATTGACCAGTAAATTAACAGGTTGAGCAACAGCTCCTCCAAATAGTTACTTCAAGTTAGAACAGCCTCCAAATGGGCAATATTCATGTCTTATACTTTCAAGGCGCGCAATTCATATCTCTAATCGATCTGTCCCATGTCGGCTGGCATATTATCATCTGCCACCTATACAAATCCTAATCAGAGAATCTGCATTTGGACAATCCTAATCAAGACAGTTGATTTCATTGTCCCTTGCTGATCTTTGCCTTCTTCCTACGAGGAGCCACGTCCAGCACTTCTTCTTCATCACTGTCACTGCTCATGGTGCATTTCAATTGAGTTATATACTCATGTGTCCAACATCTCGGATATTTCCTAGATTGCCTCTTCGTCTCTTCAGACACCCCAGCCTTATTCTCAACCATTGAAGTCAATCCAGTATCCGACCCATATGGTTTCTTTGGTGGTACATGAACAGTTTCCGCCACAAGGGGCGGCAGCCTGACCGGTTCGCCACCGGTCAGCTGAGGTTGAGTCCCTGACCGCCTCGAGGTGGGCGCACTCTCGGCAGTGCCCAGCCGAGTGTGCGCCCAAAGCCATATTCAAAGCATCCCACCATAAGCATACTGAACAAGGCTACAATTCAAGCAATTGCAATATCTTTATGGCAGGAAAGATTGACCAGTAAATTAACAGGTTGAGACCAGACATTATATCGGAAAAGTGACTGTAATTCTAGGCTAGAAGCCAGAGTATGTCATGAAATAAAACAGTGGAATATAAGACTGTGAAGTTAATATTACACACCAAAAACAGCAGAAAACATAAAAAGAAAAGAAAGAAGATAAAAGAAAAGAAAGAAAAATAAAGAAATAAAGACGAATAAGTTATCAGGAGTGTGTGCCTGGTACAGACCGGTTCGCCACCCGGGTCAGCTCAGGTTGAGTCCCTGACCGCCTCGAGGTGGGCGCACTCTCGACAGTGCCCAGCCGAGTGTGCGCCCAAAGCCATATTCAAAGCATCCCACCATAAGCATACGCACAAGCACACACATTGTGCTCACTACAGCATCTCGCGCATACGCATAGGCATACACTGTATTTCCGTTGTAGCATCTCGCACAGCACGTCTCAGGTGATAGGGGCGGCAGCCTGACCGGTTCGCCACCGGTCAGCTCAGGTTGAATCCCTGACCGCCTCGAGGTGGGCGCACTCTCGGCAGTGCCCTGCCGAGTGTGCGCCCAAAGCCATATTCAAAGCATCCCACCATAAGCATACGCACAAGCACACACATTGTGCTCACTACAGCATCTCGCACATACGCATAAGCATACACTGTATTTCCGTTGTAGCATCTCGCACAGCACGTCTCAGGTGATAGGGGCGGCAGCCTGACCGGTTCGCCACCGGTCAGCTCAGGTTGAGTCCCTGACCGCCTCGAGGTGGGCGCACTCTCGGCAGTGCCCAGCGGAGTGTGCGCTCAAAGCCATATTCAAAGCATCCCACCATAAGCATACGCACAAGCACACACATTGTGCTCACTACAGCATCTCGCACATACGCATAGGCATACACTGTATTTCCGTTGCAGCATCTCGCACAGCACGTCTCAGGTGATAGGGGCGGCAGCCTGACCGGTTCGCCACCGGTCAGCTCAGGTTGAATCCTTGACCGCCTCGAGGTGGGCGCACTCTCGGCAGTGCCCAGCCGAGTGTGCGCGCAAAGCCATATTCAAAGCATCCCACCATAAGCATACGCACAAGCACACACATTGTGCTCACTACAGCATCTCGCACATACTGTACGCATAGGCATACACTGTATTTCCGTTGTAGCATCTCGCACAGCACGTCTCAGGTGATAGGTGGGCGCACTCTCGACAGTGCCCAGCCGAGTGTGCGCCCAAAGCCATATTCAAAGCATCCCACCATAAGCATACGCACAAGCACACACATTGTGCTCACTACAGCATCTCGCACATACGCATAAGCATATACTGTATTTCCGTTGCAGCATCTCGCACAGCACGTCTCACGTGATAGGGGCGGCAGCCTGACCGGTTCGCCACCGGTCAGCTCAGGTTGCATCCCTGACCGCCTCGAGGTGGGCGCACTCTCGGCAGTGCCCAGCCGAGTGTGCGCCCAAAGCCATATTCAAAGCATCCCACCATAAGCATACTGAACAAGGCTACAATTCAAGCAATTGCAATATCTTTATGGCAGGAAAGATTGACCAGTAAATTAACAGGTTGAGCAACAGCTCCTCCAAATAGTTACTTCAAGTTAGAACAGCCTCCAAATGGGCAATATTCATGTCTTATACTTTCAAGGCGCGCAATTCATATCTCTAATCGATCTGTCCTATGTCGGCTGGCATATCATCATCTGCCACCTATACAAATCCTAATCAGAGAATCTGCATTTGGACAATCCTAATCAAGACAGTTGTTTTCATTGTCCCTTGCTGATCTTTGCCTTCTTCCTACGAGGAGCCACGTCCAGCACTTCTTCTTCATCACTGTCACTGCTCATGGTGCATTTCAATTGAGTTATATACTCATGTGTCCAACATCTCGGATGTTTCCTAGATTGCCTCTTCGTCTCTTCAGACACCCCAGCCTTATTCTCAACCATTGAAGTCAATCCAGTATCCGACCCATATGGTTTCTTTGGTGGTACATGAACAGTTTCCGCCA
>LGRX02031752.1:0-12293 GCA_001247695.2 Cymbomonas tetramitiformis | reverse complement strand
TCCCATGTCGGCTGGCAAATCATCATCTGCCACCTATACAAATCCTAATCAGAGAATCTGCATTTGGACAATCCTAATCAAGACAGTTGATTTCATTGTCCCTTGCTGATCTATGCCTTCTTCCTACGAGGAGCCACGTCCAGCACTTCTTCTTCATCACTGTCACTGCTCATGGTGCATTTCAAATGAGTGATATAATCATGTGTCCAACATCTCGGATGTTTCCTAGATTGCCTCTTCGTCTCTTCAGACACCCCAGCCTTATTCTCAACCATTGAAGTCAATCCAGTATCCGACCCATATGGTTTCTTTGGTGGTACATGAACCGTTTCCACCACAGAGGCTGGGGCATCCTCAGATATGGCCTCAGACTTCTGCTCGGTAATAGGCTGATCATCGGGCTGAACAGGTGAGGTCGGGGAGGTGCCCTTTGGTACCCAGGGAAGTTCACCCTTCTCATCCATGATCAATTGCAGTCCCAGTCTCTTCAACCTTCGAGCTTCAGCTTGTTCTTCAGCATCGTCAGCTACCAAGTCATCGAACTCGCTCACGTCATCCTCGGTGTCATCATATTCAGGCGAAGTTGGCTCCCATTTCGGACTGGCAGTGTCCATGTCATATATGACACCCGCGTCATCTTTGTCATCCGAACCTGGTAGCTTCTCCTTACTGTTAGTGACACCTGCGTCATCATTGTCATCAGAATCTGGTAACTTCTCCTTACTCCAGGACACAGCGCCTGTACCCGAATCTTCACTGTTCGTAGGCGCTGAGTGTATAGGCTTACGCCCCTTGTAGGGAATTCCACGATATTCGTCATCGTCAATCACAATCGTCGGATTCCAGTACGCGATCCCAACGCGGCTGATCGGTAATGAGAACGGCGCTACCGGCGCCTTCAACTGAGTGGCGTCTTCTAGAAACCAGCCGCCGCCCCTATTACGCTCCCAGCGGCGTAGCGCACCAGAAGGGTGTACGATAATATGCTGCCAACTATAATCAAGTCCAGGCTTTCGCTCCCCATAGTACGAAGTCAATGGCTCGGGAGTCCCCTTCCGAGCCCATTGCCATCTCACTGCCCCAGTATGCATAAATACAATATGCCAATCGAATGGCTTGGCCGGGCTATTGTTCCCTGGCACATGTAAGGTGGATTGGAATGCACATATATGCCCAATGTGAGACCGCCAGCACGTACAATTAGGTAAGCATGATTGGGTATGATGTTGGGATACAGTTTGGATGCTTGGGCCGCTCAATTGACCCTGTTTTCAATTGGATAAAGATTTTCGAAAGATATGAGGTGGTTTTGAATGTGTTGGAAGTTTCGAAATTCAAATTTCGGTGGGTTCATCGTCAAAAAACGTTTGGATATAGACACATAATCAAGATATAAGGCAAATGGCGATTAACACCTTAAGGGCGAATTGCCATACTGCTCATACTGATACTGTTTTCCAGGAACTCATTTTCACGTTTTCGGCAATAACTCAAGTTCTAGACATCCATTTGCCACCGATTCTTCGCATACCTTATATTGCGGAACTAGGTGGATGATATGGCACCTCATTTTCGGAGCGGCGCCTCGCGGCGGGCGGGTTTGGCTCGCTCCGCTCGCGCTTGGATACACGCGCACTTGCTCCGCCCAAACCCCAAACAATTAATTTGTGCCCCCAAACCCCCGCCATGCGGAGTGACTTACCCCCTCGTGCTAAGAGAAGTCGTGGAAGGTGCGTGGCGCGCCGTAAACTGTCAGATATATAGTTTCGACTATATATTGGTATGCTGACCACAGAATGCTTCCGCAGTTCTCAAACTAGTCTCGGATAAACCGGAAGCTACCGGAAGATATAAAAAACCCAAGACACTATCGATTGATATGAATAAATAACCAAAGTGCTATCGACATATATGCGATTTTCCGATAACGCTAAAAACACTATCGCTGAATAATGTTATTTTCGATAGATCGATGTATCGTGTTATCGAACTATCGATACCGTCCCTTGGTCTAAACACCCAAGATAAGTTCCAAGCATATCTATATGGTATTGACTTTCGAAACATGTTCGCTAGAGGGCCAACAAAAAAATGTCGACATGTTAATAGCGTCTCGAAAACTCTTTTTTGCCGAAGTCGGTAAGCAATTCCGTGAGAAAAAGGTAGCGAAACTCAACCCGAAATACGAAACGAACCAGACCTTACGAGCTGCTTTCTATCCTTGTCGTATCAAAAATCGCGATCGGCCTCAGCTCGTAAGCTCTGATCTCAGCCAGAGTAGAGATATCACATAAGTCATTATCCAAATAGCCAAGAAAGTTTCTCTGACAAACATCGCCAAGTCAAACCACCTTTACACATTGATACATTGTCCATATTGCAACGATGACAGGTATACTATAGGCCAAGGATCCAAATATCTCCACTGGGCCAATATGAAATGCGGGGCAATGGAACGGACGATATATTGAATGGGGTATGGTGTCACCACCTTCCCAAGTTAAGTTCATGACAACCACAATTCATTTATGACGACACAATCCAAACTCGCGACACCGATTAACACTTCGGTATATGCCATGAGACGATGTGGGTAATCACAATTTTTCGCTGTCGTTGTGATTAATTGCGTGAGTTAATAAGCAAACTTGCCTGGGTTTCGACTTTATAAGAGCAGGGGATGATGCAATTATATTTTCAGATTTCTGCCATCTCGAGGAAGACCTCACGACATGCCAAATTTTGCCAAATCAATCAATTTTTGCGGAAACCAAGCTGTCGGGTGAACGGGAACACCGGGGTTTCCCTAGCGTCCTGGGCGCCTCGTGCAAATGTGTGTCCGCCCAATACTGGCGGGATGGGAATCAAATGGAAAGAAACTCAACACATGCGGGGGCACACACTTCTATTGCAGGTATGTGATGCTATCCATGAAGGGTTTGAGATGCCTATTGAGCTCACTTACAAGTCTGCTGCATGGAAAATCATCTTTACAAAAGAAAATCCCACATACTCCTCCGAGATGTACCAATTTTGAGGACCCGAACAACAAAATCTACAACTGCAAGACATTGTACCCAGCACCAATATATCCACATCTCCCCCCCTTCTTGCTACGCTCGCGTGCCACAACTAATAGCTCATTCAAATTTTTCGCAACACATACCGTCGGGTGAATCCAAACCAGAATGGATCCAATCGTACGGTCTCATACCTAAGCACACACCAAAACCAACACCTATCCAACCATCACATGATTGCAAGGTGCGCCATATAACGGAGCACACAGCACACGGTGTGAGGTAACCACATGGAAGCAAGCATCTTGTCCCTTGAGCCAATCTGTCTCTAGAGGCTTTGCCATGCCACGATTTAGAGCGAAGTGCATTTTGAGCGGGCGTGCATGCAAGCGTGAAGTGTTCGGCACTGACTGATGGAAGTGATTTCACCGCATGCTTGGTGAGGAGATGCTCCCACACATCCTCGAAAAGGACACCGCCGCGTTTTCAGTTTTGCGAAAAACATGCTAAGTGAACATAGTCCGGTTTGCAAAAGAGCGCATCCTCATGGAATTCCCTTCCTACTTTTGGGCTCACCCTTGCTTCTTGTAGAACTTTTGCGCCTCCACATTAGCCACGTCCACGTGTAGATAAATCTGGATGCAATTTACGACACATTGTAATGTCACTGTCTCAGCCATTGCCCTCATCACTCAGTGCCTCGCTCCTCCAAGGGTGGCTTGACCAACCTCGAGAGCAACCTTGGCGGGAGAAAAAAAAAATGAGAACTGAGTAATGACACATCGCTTCGGGACTCCAATAGCATAAACATCATCTTAGAGCAACTGACGCCAAGTAATCAAGCGCTGTTGCGACTCGCTACACCAAAAATCCACCCGAATTAATAAGAGAAAACGTGGGATGAACACCCACGTGCAGGGCTTCATCTAAATGGCATCGCTGGACCTTCCTCGGCCGATGGAAGCACAATCATGGATCTTCTCATGTGACGATTCCCACGGATCTACCCGAGTTACAGCAATGCCCCAAAGTCTTTGTGCGATTGTGATCCAACAATCGCTGCAGATGCACATGAGCAATCAATCATGGCATCCAGAGAATGGTTCAGGTTTGACCAAGTATGCCTTGCATGCGGCCTGCGGACCTTCGGCTGCTCCCACCGGGCGCCGAGAGTGCAGCAGTCATCCAGGAGTGCGCTGCCAACTCCCTAAGGTGTACAAGCACCGCACCCCATTCTTGCCCCCCCCCTTTACCATGCCCGCGTTATGCTCACTTCAAATATGGAGAAATAAGAAATTCTGCTTATTTCAAATACGCGCCAGCACTATGCTCACTTCAGTCACGGAGCTTGCCACGTCAGCATTGCCAAATCGCAGTTGCCACCACCCCCGAAGCATCGATTCCGCCGACAGAAATGCCGCAAGAGAACACCTTGAAATGGCAACCAGGGGGGGAAATGCAGACGATCAAGATGAGAATGGAGGGCACCAAACAACATCGCCAACTACATCGTCAAAGCTACGCTGCCACGTGGGGCGGAGCAGGGCAACCCCCGCTAGTATGAGGCGAAGGTGGCACGCACCTGTCGTCGAAAATCTCGATGGACAACCATGTTACTAACATACACCCTGCAAACAAAGGGAGCTACGGCAGTCACGTCCTCCACCGATACGATGACAACCCTTGAAGGGAGGGTCTCTCTGACGATGAAGTGAGGATTTCCCCCACAAGGCTTCCAACGAATCCACAGGAGGCATCGCACAAGAGGTCCAAGTCTTTGCGGTGGCGGAGTCACCCATAATCATCCATGGAACCTCCGGAATCCGGAGCCATAGACGTCGATGGAACCACCAGGTTCCGGGACCATAAACACCAATGAAACCTCCCGAATCCGGGGTTGTCTATCACTGTTGATAGAACCTCCCGAATCCGGGGACCATCAGCGTCAATAGAACCATCGGAATCTGGGCGCGTGTCTGCGTCAGGTTTTGGGATTTCCAGGAATGTTAGGGCGTATAGTCATTGGCCCTCCGCTTTAGGTAGCCGAGATGGGCTTCAATTCCTTCTTGTAGGATATGTTGACTTGACAGAACCAACATAGGCAGTTTCAGCCAATGGCCGGAAACCGCTGAAGTCCGCATTCCATTGATGGAGAGGCGAGCTGCAGGATTCACCTTCCACTTTTTTAAAGGCAACGAATCCTTGCTACCGCCGCAGATGTGTGCGCATCTGAGGATAGTCCCCTGAATCGAAAAATCGTGGGACGGTTTTGCAAACAGGCCTTTGAGATTATGATTCAATTGGAGCCTGCGGAATTTTAGAGGCTGCTGTACTGGCATATCGATCAGAATTCCCATGTTCCCAGCCGTCAGATCGAAAGCTACAGTTCTTGATCTAGATCTGAGGGCTTTACACCCGACAGTACTTACGAGTTGCGCCCGAGGAATCTGCAGCTCTGTTCTTTTGCCTTCGCAAAGGACACCCTCTTCGTGTTGTCAGAGTCAACATCATCGCAGCGCTCGCTTCGCGTCGCCAAATTAATACTACTAATGAAGGTCACACCTCAAACTGAAACTGCTGGAAAATCTCATCCATTGCTCGTGTCGTGTCGGATAAAAACTGCGAAGAAATTCACAGAATATCTCTCGTCCACTATCGTCCCCAAATGAATACTACCAAAGAAAGTCACTTATCTCAACTCAAACTGCTGAACATTCTCGCTAGCTAATTCACACACCTCGAGTTCCTCGAGTGTTTTTAATTTTGACCCTGGCAACACAAACCGTGTTAAACGGTAATTTTGCCTCTGACAGCGCGAAGAGGGCGTCCTTCGAGACGCCTTCGCAAAAGAGCTTCACAAGAAATCGCTTGCAGGACTTCGGAGTGCGGCAAACTGCTAAAATTGCTGGCGGGACTTCGGAGTGCGGCAAACTGCTAAAATCGCTTGCGGGACTTCGGAGTGCGGCAAACTGCTAGAATCGCTTGCGGGACTTCGGAGTGCGGCAAACTGCAAATTGCGAATGGCACGACCCGGGGTTCGAGGGCGCAGACTCTGCGGCCTACTCCTGGCTGGAAGAGGGCGAGTGGTACGACCCGGGGTGCGAGGGCGCGGACTCTGCGGCCTACTCCTGGCTGGAAGAGGGCGCAGTGGCACGACCCGGGTGCGAGGGCGCGGACTCTGCGGCCTGCTCTCCTGGCTGGAAGAGGGCGAGTGGCACGACCTGGGGTGCGAGGGCGCGGACTCTGCGCCTGCTCCTGGCTGGAAGAGGGCGAGTGGCACCCGACTCCGGTGCGAGGGCTGACTCCTGCGGCCTGCTCCTGGCTGGAAGAGGGCGAGCACTCCGGGCGAGGGCGCGGACTCTGCGGCCAACTGCTGGCTGGAAGAGGGGCTGCAGTGGCACGTCCGGGTGCGAGGGCGCGGACTCTGCGGCCTACTCCTGGCTGGAAGAGGGCGAGCGGCACGACCCGAGGTGCTAAGGGCGGACTCTGCGGCCTGCTCCTGGCTGGAAGAGGGCTAGTGGCACCCACCCGGTGCGAGGGCGCGGACTCTGCAGCCTGCTCCCTGGCTGGAAGAGGGCGTGGCACGACCTGGGTGCGAGGGCGCGGACTCTGCGGCCTACTCCTGGCTGGAAGAGGGCGAGTGGCACGACCCGGGGTGCGAGGGCGCGGACTCTGCGGCCTACTCCTGGCTGGAAGAGGGCGAGTGGCACGACCCGGGGTGCGAGGGCGCGGACTCTGCGGCCTACTCCTGGCTGGAAGAGGTCAATTGGGTCAACCTGCCATGGCTCACTGCTCGACGAGGTGGCTAACAAGCTGCGGGATGAATGGCGTGCCGCCACAGTGGTGGCACCCTCCTGGACAGGGCAGATGTGGTTCCATCAGCTGGAGGCCCTGGCCGACGAGGTGGTGATCCTGCCCAGGTGCAATGACCTGCTCACTCCCAGCAGGCTGGGAGGGTCCGAGCTGTTCGGAGCCTCAAGCCGTGACGGCATCATATTCCACAATTCCACCTCCCGGTGAGCTACTACATCCAGAAGGCAAAGCAGGCGGCAACGACGCCGCACCAGCCGAAGCTGGTGCAAGGCAGTAAGGTGAAGGTGTATTGACCCATCGACGACGTCTGGTACCGTGACACGGTGGGGGAGCGGGATAGCTGAACCCATGTGGCCTGCGGCGATGGTGATGAGTAGCACTTGGACATGGGCACGGAGAAGTGTGAGGGGGTGAACCCCCTGAGGAGCTGTGGCAGCTCAGTGGCCGGGATGCGGCACTGCAGGAGCGTTGGAGAGGGGAGCTGGGTGACCGACCTGGCGGTCGAGGTGCAGGGTGCAGGACACGACAGTGGGCAACTACCGGCCTAAGGCAGAGAAATTCATGCAGTTCTCTGTGGCGGAGGACTGGTCATGGTTCCTGACAACGGAGGCAACGGTAAGGCCGTACATTGCCCGCCTGATGTCCAAGGGGGCGATCCAGGATGCTAGCTTGTAGCCCTACCTCTACGCCATCAACGACTACCACGAGGACATGGGGTGCCCGGGGCCGGCGAAGGGCCGTAATGTGTCAAGCGCAGTGAAGGGCATGTCCTCCCTGCAGGCGCGGGAGGCGGAGGAGCAGGATGACAAGAGCACGGTGAGGTAATGGCTGCCTGCCAGGCACGTGTCAACAGTGCATGCACACGGGCTGGGGCTGCACCCGGTGGGTAGGGCGGAAGCTGAGCTGCTTAGGCCTTGCGCCTACCTGGTGTTTGCATTTGTCACGTTTGGGCGGCCGGACACTCGTGTGCCCATGCGCAGGGACCGCATCAGTTTGTCTGGCGGTGTGATCTGGGTGGTTCTCCACAAGGAGAGGGGTATATATGCACACCTCCGAAGGGTGGGCATTTGCATGATACGGCGATGGAGCCTTGCTCGCCTCAACAGGCGGCCAATTCCACTTCGGAGGTGGGGGGCTGGTGCAGCTCCAGCAGCATCGAAAGCAGGCACGCGGCGCCCTTTGGGGGTAGGAGCCGTCTGAGGATAAGTCTGGCGGCCGCTGCAGCTACTGGAGGCTGCCCTGGGAGCAGGGGAAGCTCGAAAGCCCTCAGATCGAAAGCAACAGTTCTCGATCTAGATCTGTGGGCTTTACATCCGACAGTACGTCGGAGTTCTGCAGCTGTATACTTTTGCCTTCCCTTCCCACCCAACCCAGGAGACTCGCAGTTTTGCGCCTGCAAGCTGCGTATCGGCCTAGAAAGCATGTGAAGCTGTGTATCAGCCTAGAAAGCATGTGAAGCTGTTTATCGGCCTAGAAAGCATGCGAAGCTGCGTATCAGCCTAGAAAGCATGAAGCTGCATCAGCCTAGAAAGCATGTGAAGTCAGCGTACATCAGCCTAGAAAGCATGTGAAGCTGCGCATCAGCCTAGAAAGCATGTGAAGCTGTGCAGATCGTCCTCAGAAAGCATGTAGTTGCATCAGCCTAGAAAGCATGTGAAGCTGTTTATCGGCCTAGAAAAGCATGTGAAGCTGTTATCGGCCTAGAAAGCATGTGAAGCTGCGTATCAGCCTAGGAAAGCATGTGAAGCTGCATCAGCCTAGAAAGCATGTGAAGCTGCGTATCGGCCTGAAAGCATGTGAAGCTGCGTATCAGCCTAGAAAGCATGTGAAGCTGCGTATCGGCTCAGAAAGCATGTGAAGCTGTGCATCAACCTGGAAAGCATGTGAAGCTGCGACGTGTCAGAAAGCATGTGGAAGCTGTGTATAAGCCTAGAAAAAGCGTGTGAAGCTTTATCAGCCTAGAAAGCATGTGGTGCCGCGTATCGGCCTAGAAAGCATGTGAAGCATCGGCCTAGAAAGCATGTGAAGCTGCGTATCAGCCTAGAGCAGCGTGAAAGCTGCGTATCAGCCTAGAAAGCATGTGAAGCTGCGTATCGGCCTAGAAAGCATGTGAAGCTGCGTATCAGCCTAGAAAGCATGTGAAGCTGCGTATCGGCCTAGAAAGCATGTGTGAAGCTGTTTATCGGCCTAGAAAGCAGTGAAGCCGCGTATCAGCCTAGAAAGCATGTGAAGCTGCATCGCCTAGAAAGCATGTGTGAAGCTGCGTATCAGCCTAGAAAGCATGTGAAGCTGCGCATCGGCCTAGAAAGCATGAAGCTGCGTATCAGCCTAGAAAGCATGTGAAGCTGCATCGGCTCTAGAAAGCATGTAAAGCTGTTTATCGGCTCAGAAAGCATGTGAAGCTGCGCATCAGCCTAGAAAGCATGTGTGAAGCTGCATCGGCTCTAGAAAAGCATGTGAAGCTGCGTATCAGCCTAGAAAGCATGCGAAGCTGTGTATCCGCCTAGAAAGCATGCGAAGCTGTATTCGCCTAGAAAGCATGCGAAGCTGTGCATCAGCCTAGAAAGCATGTAAAGCTGCATCAGCCTAGAAAAATACATTCCAAAAGAGATTTCCTCTCACGCTCTTAAAAGGCATGTAAGAAGAAAGCTGTGTTTTAATGGGGTTTCTGCATTGTGCCTTTTGGCAAAGAGATGGCAGGTGCAAGAGAAACCAGTCTTTCTTGATACGCTCAGTTTGCTCAAGGCAAGCACACACTTGGGGCCCCTCACAAGATGCTGATGATCACAATGGAGAGACAGAAAGCTATATGACAGGGAGAAGCACAAGGTGTTGTGCATGAATGAATTTGCATTAAGAGCACCTGTAGGGCATGGTTGTCGGAAGCGGGGGAGGCAAAAGGGCCTCCAGCACCGCCATGGATAACGTTACACTGTTCCACAAATCCCACACCCCCATGGCTTTGTCCCATAAACCCGTTGCTATCTCCCACACCCCCATGGCTTTGTCCCAAATCCCGATCCGTAACTCTTTCTAACATCCCCATGCATCCGTACACATGGCATCGCAAGCATCCGTACACATGGCATCGCATGCATCCGTGCACATGGCATCGCATGCATCCGTACACATGGCAGCACGTGCATCCGTACACATGGCATCGCATGCATCCGTACACATGGCAGCACGTGCATCCGTACACATGGCAGCACGTGCATCCGTACACATGGCAGCACGCGCATCCGTTCACATGGCAGCACGCGCATCCGTACACATGGTAGCGCGTGCATCCGTACACATGGCAGCACGTGCATCCGTACACATGGTAGCGCGTGCATCCGCATGGCAGCACGTGCATCCGTACACATGGCATCGCATGCATCCGTACGCATGGCAGCACGTGCATCCGTACACATGGTAGCGCGTGCATCTGTACACATGGCAGCACGTGCATCCATACACATGGCAGCGCGTGCATCCGTACACATGGCAGCGCGTACATCCGTACACATGGCAACCCGTGTATCCGTACACGTGGCCGCATGTGCATCCCCTCACGTGGCAGTCCAGATATGCGTACACGTGGCATCGCATGCATCCGCACACGTGGCATCGCATGCATCCATAGCAATGCATCCGTGACACGTGGCAGCGTGTCATCCGTACATGTGGCAGTGTGTGCATCCGTACAAGTGGCATTCCAGACATGCATACACGTGGCAGCGCGTACATCCGCGCACGTGCTAGGTCCTCACATTTGTACACATGGCAGCCCTCGCATGTGTACACATGGCAGCCCTCGTATTTGTACACATGGCAGCCCATGCATGCATATGCAGGGCAGCCCTCGCATTTGTACACATGGCAGCCCTCGCATTTGTACACATGGCAGCCCTCGCATTTGTACACATGGCAGCCCTTGGATCCTTTCTCCCTGAGGCGCACCATCCCATCAACCGTCCTGTGCTTTTGTCTTCCGCCAACAGGACAACCCACATACGCTGCCTTGAGGCCTGCCCCGAAGCCCTAACCCAAAGACCTCAGACACCTTCACCCATGTGCCGCCAATGCATGGTGCATGGCATCATGTCATCACGGACACATGTGTCGCCAATGCCTGGTGCATGGCATCATGTCATCACGGACCCACGTGTCGCCAATGCCTGGTGCATGGCATCATGTCATCACGGGCACACGTGTCGCCAATGCCTGGTGCATGGCATCATGTCATCACGGACACACGTGCCGCAAAAGCCTGGCACACAATTCACCATGACGTCACCTTCAAGTAACGAACGCTTAGCACGTGCATGTCAGAGACCGCGAGCAAAACGCAGCAAAAAGCCTGGTGCTTGCCATCTCCAGGCACATCCCTGGCAGTTTCCGGGATTTCCCACGTTTCCAGCTCCGTATGCTTCAACTGAGCTCGACATCAGCACTCGAGAAGGGCCACCTCTGACTTAGATCCGACGTCTGAGCTCATTGCTTTCAATCAAGAGAGCTCACCCTCTTTTGTATGTTCCGTGTGGACTCACCGCTCTCCCTTTAGCAGTGAGGGGGGCGTTCTTCATGGCGCCTTGGAGTGTGGTCTCCAATTCCTTCACATCAACATCCGATAGCTTGCTCTGGGGCCAGCAACAACCTCGCCAAGCTCTGCTTTGGTCGAGAAAGTGGGGTTCAGGGATGAGGAAACCACACCGAGGCACACGACAGACTCAGCAAGGGAATGACGCAGCCTCCGAGGTTGCCGCGTCGCTTCCCTGGTCCGTCCGATGGATCCGGATTTCGCCAGAATCGTATCGATCGAGATGGCAGTTCAAGCGCCCAGCCAGGAAAGTGTGGTGCGCACTGTGAGGGCCCCCGAAAGGTCGACACAATGGGCATGGCGTCGAATTTCTTCGACAGGAAATCTGATCGCCATGAGATGCCAGCTTGGCACCGTGGACAAGGTGGTATTTAGTGGGTCAGAATGGGCATAAATACGGACAGCCCTAAACCGCAATGGATAGAACAAATTCGTGGGTCCGAGGATCGTTATTCATGGAAAATTGATAAACCACATCTCACACCGTCAGATTCCGTAAATTCTACACTTCATAGTTTTGCCATGTGTCAACGATGGGTTTGGACACCTGGGTCAACACCGCCTATTTGGACCGGTCAAGGGATAAAAACTTAGCGGGGCGAACTGTAGCTGGCACGCCATAGAAGGATTAATGCAACGCTATTTTTTCTAAATTTCAACGTAAATCATTGGCTAATGTACGCTGAACTACGCTGTCTACCTTGCTGAGCATCTTCACCCGAACGAATGTCACTAACAGGAAGGGTCACTCTCCAGATGTAACACATAGATCCGCTCGTCCCGATCACGGGCCAACGCTCGCCACCGGAACATTCGGCGCCCAACTGAACTTACCTCCCGCAGTGCTTTATGCAAATATAACTTAAACGTAGCAA
>LGRX02031750.1:0-12848 GCA_001247695.2 Cymbomonas tetramitiformis | reverse complement strand
TGCGAGCTGAACGTGAAACCGTTCTGGCGTTACCTCGAGACGCACGTCGTCCCGCAGCTACCCAAACTTTCCTCGCTGCGCGTTTTTGATTTGTCCATGTGCTGTAGGCGCACGCAGAATAGCTACACGCTGTTGCGCCCGCTTTGCGACGAGCTGCGGCGATGCGCGTCGTTGCGTCGAATTTCGCTACACTGCGTGCCCATCGAAGTGGTCAACGCGGTTCACTCGCGCACAGTGACGAGCCTGCGCCTGTACGTGATTGACGACGCGTCCGCGCTGGATCTGCGCGGCTTGCCGCGGCTGACCGAGCTTGACGTGCGCGCTAAACGCGGTGAATGCGCACCCGCGCGACTGGATCACCTGCCCGAGCTCCGCGCGCTTCTGTTGGAGAGCGACCTCTCGCGCCGGAGCAAGGCGCGGGGAACGCGCTGCGTACCCGATACGCTGACGTCTTTGACTCGGTTGACGCTGATAGGATACGCCGACCTCGACCTTTCAAGTTTTGCCGGGTACACGACCCTGACCGATCTGCGCCTGGACAACTGCCGGGACGTCAGCGATGGCGACGCGTGCGTGCAGCTGCGCGGTGCGCTGACAGGGTTGCGCCACTTTCACCTCGAATGCTGGGGTCGTGTGAACGTCGCGCTGAGTCTTGGCTCCTTGCCCTGCTTGCGCAACCTACGCGTGCTTACGGTCGACATGCTCGCACTACTCGACGACGAACGCGCGACCGCCTTGAACCACGCCAAGGCGCTGGAGCGATTAAGCCTGATGTACGTGCGTGGCATTACGCATGTCGGTTTCGTCGCGCACATGCCGCGGCTAAAACATTTTACAGTTAAATATCCATGCGGTCCGATCAATTACGCTGCCCTAAGAGATGCTACCGCTCTGGAGTTCCTGCATCTCGCTGTGAACGAGATGCCCGTAGAGCACGACGCGATCTGCGCGCATTCCAAGTTGCAAACGCTGGTGTTGCTCGGTACGCGGTGCACGGTGGCCGTCAAGCTGATGCACGGCATCTCCGGTATGGTCAAACTGCGGCACTTGACGTGCTCACGGACGCAAATGTGGCATTGCTGGTGTTGCATGCCCGGCGCGACGTTGGCGTCTCTGCACCGCGTGAGGCTGGACGTGCGAGAGGATAGTCAAGGGGAGGCTCACGCGGACGACGACGACGCGGACAGCGGATCGTCGGACGAAGACGTTGGGGATCCTTTTCACGCCCCTTAGCTGGGTTGGCGTTGCGTCGGGACAGCTGAGACAACGTGATGCAGCAAGTTATCATTCTAGGATTTTCGCAGCGGTACGCGTACAGGCTGCGCCGCGTCACGGTGCAAACGCGCACACTGCGCGTCAGCAGCCTGGCTTGATACATGCGAGTCAACAGCCCGTGCAGCGTGTTGCTGCTCGGACCTGTAAGATTTTGGAAGCGCCGTCGTCCGCCTCGTAGGTGCAGATGCAGCTCGCGACAGGTGTACTCCATACAGACTTCGTAGGCGTCGAGCACGGCCAGGCCGTACTGCCCAAAGTTACATTTTTTCAAAGCGTTCGACATTGTTGGGCCGTGATGCAACACAAAAGTGACTGCTTTTTAGCTCTCGGCGTTCTTTTATACCGGCAAATGTGTGGGCGCAGGTGGCGTTCAGCAACGCCTTGACCGCTTTCACGCCGTACCTCTACGCCCCGATATATTACGCAGCCAATTACGACCCTTCGCTGTACTCGTACGCCGAAATATTTGGGATAAACTCGCGGTGGTACTCCACGTCGAATGTCGGGGAGCGCAGCCTGCTTCCCAGAACCGTGTGCGTCGGGCTGACGCACTCGCGATGCGTGCAGCAGGGCGTTGGGAACGCCACGCTGCCCGGTGGACACGTGTTTTTGTGGACGCGCGATAGCGTCACGTACGTCGTGCACGGGTGCGAGAGGGACGGCTACTGCCACTGCGCGTGGCTGCAAACGTTAGACGAGTTCACCGCTTACCGCGGAGACGCCGCCACGGGCGCGCTGACCCAGCGGGATCACGCCACGGGGGCGTACACCACCGCGACCGTCGAACAGGCGTCGCATTTCGGCTTCGGCGGTTTCACCGACGACGTGCTGGAGTATTACGTAACGTCCACGCACGGGTCGCACGTCACCGACAACGGTTACAGCGAGGACGCGAGCGAGAGTGCGAACGTGCTGCTGAAGCACCGCGCGGATTTTCCGTACTGGCTTTACGCGCCCGAGGGCTCCTGCGTGTCCGTGTGCCAGCTTCTGCGCGGCGCTCGGTGCGGTCGCGAGCTCGATCTGCTCACGCTCACCTCCGATGACGGTTTTGTCGTTGGGGTGCCACCCTTGTTTTTGCGGATGGGGTGCGTCGGTGGCGGCAGCGGCGACTCCTGCTCCACCGACGTTCACCACATGCAGGCGTACCCGTTGGAGGCAGCCACGGCCACGCTGCTGGTGGCCTACGGATCGATGGTGCAGCGCAGCCTCATCGCGACGAACGAGACGTTCGTGTACTACATACAGCGCATGCTGGACAGCGCCCGCGGCGTCGCCGATGGCACGATCACCGCGGAGGCCGGAGCGCGCGCGACGTTTCAAAATATCGTCGGGGGCACCAGCCAATTTGGCACCTTCTTAACCTCGTACCTTTTCAGCCGGTCGCAACTGCTGCTGTACTGCCGCGACGTGCTGGTCGCGTTCATGCAGTACATACGCGCGCTGGTGTTGGTGCTGTACCCCGAGGGCAACAACGATTTCTTCACGTTTCAGCGCGACACTATGGCCCTGGTGTCCATGATCGAGGACGTGTGCAACATGTTTGGTAGCGCTGTCATGCGGCTGCTGAGCGATCTGATCAACGTTTTTTACATGCTGTTCAAGTCGGTCATAGACGCGCTGACCGGTCAGGAGAACGCGGACGATTGGAAAAACGTGGGCCATGCTATAATGACTTTCCTGAGGGAGTACGGCGCCGTCCTCAAAACAGTGTTGTACCGTATTGTGTTCGAGTCGCCCCTGGGCAAAATAATCAACGCGATCATCAACGGCACGTGCGAGGCCGTCATAATGCTGCAGACGTTCGCCTACGATTACACCGTTGTTGTATGTGCGATACTGCAATTCAATTTCGGCGGGGAGTGCGTACGAATACCGGAAAGTTTGTCCATCAAACATGTCCATATCGCAGGCGTGAGCGTACCGCTGCCGATCAAACTGCATTTCAGCGACTGCATGGTTCGTCTACCAAATTTTAGACTGGGGGACGTACTGGGTAACAACTTTTTGGACATTATGGGCTGCGACTGTCCCACCCCACGCGACTTATCCGACCATCCGGATCGATACACCGCGGAAAGGTGCCCCCCCCCACCCCTCATTTCCACGATTACACGCGTTTTCTTGCCCGTAAAACAACGCGCGCCCGTACGCATCTGGTTTCACGCGGTGTTCAAAACGTCTTGCTAGGTACTCCAAGTGTCATCAGCAGCTAAAATGTCACGCGCCGGACGACGGCGACAACAAGTTCTACCGCCCCATGGAAGCGTCCATGTGTGAAACGCGTGATCTGGATGGGGTTTTTAAAGTGTACCGCACGGACGAGCTTCCGGTTATCGACGGAAACGCGTACGAACCCGCGTGGATGACGGAATGTAGCGTCTGCTGGGCCACGTCCGAGGCGATGTGCCTCGAAACCAAGACGGGGGTGGGCAACGCCAACAACGTGCGAGGGCGCGTCTGGGACATGTACGGCGAAGGTGCGTCGTGATCGCTTTGTGCTGCCGACGCGTGACTCTATCTGCCTACGCCGTTGTTCACTGAGCACCGCGTGCATCCGCGACAGGCACGCACGCGGCGATGGACTCGTTGCAACTATGCGGGCGGCACACGCGCGAGGACACGTGCGAGGCGGAGGTCACCGGCCTTTACAAGATTGCCATGTGTTACTGGGACGAGGGGTACGAGGCGTGCCTGGGACGGCGCACCGTCAAGGACGAGTACTTCGGCACTCTTTGTCTGTGCGAGATGTGCGCCGCGGGCGTTCACTGCGGAGGCAGCGGTTACTGCACGTGCGGCGCGCCCCCCTATCTAACTTTGGGCCTCGAGTGCGCACCCTCCTACGTGCGCGTGGTGGACGCGGGCGTTACCACCTTCGAGCGCGCGCCCGGCGTGCCCGGTGAGGGCTGCGGCGAGTGCCCCTCGCGAGGCGTCCGCGACCTCGCCTCCACGGGATCGGCGCGGGACGCCGTGTGTTACGTGAGGCAGGCGGAGATGTGCACTCGCGAATACCGCAGTCGCGTCGGGGAGGGGCTGGCGATGCAGAGCGTGTCCGATTGCCTGGCGGCGCTCAGGGTGATGGGACCCTTTCCGTGCGCGTCCCATTGCGACAAGTCCGTGACCAACGAGGATAATCTGCTCTTCGCTGGGGCGGTGGTCGATCTGCGCGCCTCCGGCAACTTAGACCTGTTCGAGAACGCGAAAATGACGACGTCGGAGGTGCCCGTCACCACGTTGTGCACCTGCGATCTCAACCTGCTGGCCATACTGCAGGAGGCCACGCGCGCCGGCGAGGACGATGCTACAAACGACGTCACCCACGACGCGGAAACCGGTGTGGCTCGCAAGGTGGACGCGCCCCCGCCGCCGCCGGCTGGTTCCACGAGCGCGCGACGCCTGCTCGTCGATGACGACGCCACCGATGGCATAGAGTTCACCGCCTCCGCCATACGGCACGCGCGTAGGACGCTCGTCGCCGGTAGCCCGTGCGTCACGCACCGAGATTGCCACACGCGCGCGGACGCGGTGTGCCAAAACCACATGACGTACAACAACACCGTCACGCTGTGCGCGGGTTGCGCCAGGTCTGTCATGGCCGGCGGCCCCGCGTCGCGGCGTTGCGACGCCGTCTACAAGGTGTGCGTATGCGGGGCGCCGAACCAGGCGGACGATCTGGCGCCGACCAGCGCCGTCTTCGGGGCACCGCAGGAGTCGCGGTTTCAGTACGTGATGGACGCGCAACTCTGGCCGGGCGACACTCAGTGCGACCACCTGATGCGCGCGCTGTCCACGCGCCCGCCGCCTACCACCCTGCGCGGTTTGGACGACGTCGAGGCGAGTCTTGCGTGGCACTGCGTCCGGATGCGTTTTTACGGGATGGAGCTCGCGTCCGCGTTGGACATGCCCAGTCTACCGGCGGACGTCTTTTATAATACGATGCGACCCATCGATCTAGCGCGGAGCGTCGCGTGGGGCGTCTATCTTATGACTTTCTCGCTCCCCGAAAACGCCACGCTCCCCGCGGAAGTGGCGTTGTACGACGCGCACGGGCTCGACGCTGAGATGATCGTGCGCGTGCGAACCGGGTTGGTGGACCCCATGCGCGCCATGTGGCACGGGGAGGTCGCTCATCTCAAAAACTTTACGTTCGCCGTGCCCGATGGCGCCATCAGCGTGACCGCGTTGGGAGCGATGAACGGTTCCGTCGAGGTGATCACCGGCGCTCTGAACCTCACCCGCGCAATACACGAGCACGTCGCCTCGAAGCATCCACGCATCTCGGAGTTCGACTTCACCGCGGCGTTCAACACGGCGCACTCCGCGATAGCGGCCGGCATCCGCGCCGTGCACAGCCGCTGGTTCAATCGGAGCCGCGTGTACGGCGATGCCGACTACGCGCATTTTTTTAAAAAGCAGTACCCGCTCGTCGGGGCGCACCCCTTGAAGGCGATGCCCGGAGCGGTCCAGTCCCGGGTGACCGGTGATTTGGCGGTGGCGACGCACGGACCGGACCGACACGCGCCGGCGAGCAGACGCCTAACGCAGTACCTGAACTCCACGAGCGGTACCGGCACGCTGTACTCCCACTCCCGAACGGCCGATTGCGCAATAACGAATCGCGTCATGGACGGGGTCGGCGACGTCGTCACGTACGCGTCCCGTTACTACGGCGTGCAGGACGATCTGACCGAATCGAAACGCAATCACACGTTTCAGCACAGCGTTTGCGCGTTGCTTCGTGCGGCCAACTTTCTGCCGCTCCCAACGGCCGCGACGCGGCTGGCGCGGTCGTGTCATACCGATCCGACGGGCAACCTGCGCGCCTTGGACGGACGATCCCCGTATCAGCTCGCCGTGGCTGAGCTCAAACACGCGAGCACTTGGGTGGACACGGCCTTATCCGGCAACAGCGAGAACCGCGTTATCGAGGATTTGACGCGAACCACGGTGCGCGGTGTGAAGGCGCGCGATGCCGAGAGGTGCGATGAACAGACGGCGACGCGCATGATTCTGTGCTACGGTGAGAGCCTGCTCCGCAACTTTTTTCCGACGTTCGCATTCGACACGGACGTGACCGATTTTTTCGTGAACAACCTTTTTCAGCAGAATAACGATTCCACCGCGGACGACGACGTCAGGTCCATCAACAACTTATCCTTTTACGACACGGACTTTATCGGGGTGTACTACGTGAACGACCTCGGTATCGGGCTGCACTCCGAGCATTTGGCGCAAACCGACGCGGTGAGATTTCACATGCGCGACGTACGAAGACCGCTGGGCAATTGGCCGTCCGATACCGCCGTTCAAACGAACGAGTGGGCGCGATGGTACGCGCGGTGGGCCGAGGAAGGCTACGCGGACGTCGCCGGCGTGTCCACGGTGGTCGTGCAGGATCGTAACGATCGAACGTACGTCGATTTCAACTTCTATTCGTACCGACAGATCGAGCCGAACCAAACGTACTGGGCGAACGATCTGGCCGCGCGCGGAGGGTTTGTGCCGGCGCAGATCTTCGCGGCGGCGTGCGAATTGCGCGATAACGACCCCACCGCCAAGTTCGACGAGCGCACACTCTGCAACCGCACCTACTACGGCGCGGACGCACTCGGTGCGTGGGCCAGTCTGGGTTACGGTAGCCGTTCCTCGGGTTACTGGTTCAAGGACGAAGTGGATTTCACTGGCGACCTGCGCAACAGCGCGAGATACCGGCGGCTAGCGCAGCTTGTGGCAAACTTGGATTATCCCGACCCGCCGCATCGTCTGCGGCACGATAGCGCCGATTCCACCATACTACGGTACGACGACTACGCGTCCGACTACTACGAGAGCGCGTCGGTACGCTCCAGGGCCTACGTGTGCACGTGTCCCGACCGGTATTCGTCGACCGTCGCCGATCAGGACAGGTGCCTCGCTGAGCGCATCTGCGCCGCCGTGCGCGCGAACGCCACCCACGCCTTCGTGTACGATCACGGCGTGTGGTGGGATTGTCGCGGCGCGCGCGCGCTATTTCCCTCGGACGAGTGGCATCGGCGCGCGTGCCACCCGGTGTATCATCGCAACATCGACACCTTGGCCTCCAATCGCCCATTCCGCGCAGTTCACGCGGCCGAGCGCAGCGATCGCAGCGCTGGAACGTGCGAGCAACGCGGCATTCTGGATTGCGGACGCCGTCGCTTCGACTGGCCGATCCTTCCGACGGCGATGTTCAACGCGCTGATCGGTGTTGCGATCGGCGCTCCGGTGATTTACGTGGGCGGCTCCTCGAGCGCCCCGTACGTGGCCACCGTGGACGCCCTGCTGGTTGTGCACGCCACGCTGCAGACCACCTACGAATGGCAGTTGGACTGCTACCCAGCTCTGCCCACCTGTCTCATGGACGACATCGCCACGGACGTCGAGACGTACCTCCTACCCGATCACATCGCTTGGCCGGAGACGTGGGCGAAGCGCGATCCGGTCAGCGGCCGGTTGCACGACAACATCGATTGCGCTTCCGATCCGTACGGCTTTGTGGACGGCTTAAGAAACGCGGTCTACATCTGGGAGCGCGAGCATCCGGACTCGCTCGAAAGCTTTCGCACGCGCAAAAGCACCAGGTGGATCGCCAAGATCTTCACCAGCTACGCGCACTACTACGACGGCCTACACGATATGAACGAGCGCGCGCGCCATCGCATGGACGCCTGCCACGACCGTACCGTGCTGAATTACGTCCCCGCGGGTATGCTCGTGGGCGGTCTGGTCGTGGCGACAGCGTACGCCATCGTCGCGGGTTTGCTCCTGACAGTCAATTTCATGGCGGTGTACTCGGAGCTGCGGCAGGTCATGGAGTACGCGCTGATCGTCAACGAAAACCGGGTGTACGCGCGCACGTTGCAGGATGCTCAACGGGACGTGGAATTCAAAATGGATTAACGCACGCGCGGTTCGTAGCCATTACGGATATTCACCTGAGCCGATCGCGTGACCATCGCCCATCTTTCATGGACGTCGCGTCGACCGTGATAGGATTGGTGGTGGTGGTGGTGAAAGCTGTCGTGTAATACTTGTACTGACCGGTGTTTACAAATCTGCTAGGTCGTACAACCTTTCTATACTTCCAACTCGCGTAGTTTGAGGGCATCGAACGTCGGTGAGGAGCAACACCTTTGATCAGCGAAAAAGCGGTTGAAAATGAACTTCGTATAACCTCGACACGGTTCTCTTTCGCGAGTACTCCAGCATTCCGTGTGACCAGGCCGTCGAAGTAATCCCACACCGCTTAAGCTTTGGGAAACGTTCGTGTTACGAAACATGGGACCATATTCCAACCCTTGACCATTTCCCGGATCCACGCAATCTCTCAGAAAACGTTCGCCGCGCGTTTTCCAGTGCGTCAAGTATAAGGATCTGGGGATTGCAAAAAACTGATCTGAAATGCGTGAGTCGAATTTAATCGCGCTGATTATCGTACTTGAAGATTCTTGCATAAGCCGCTGAAAAAAAAGTGTCTTTTTGAATATCAGAATGTCTGGGCGACTTCTTATAAACATGTCGTGTGTTATACCATGTTTAACCTCGTATCTCTCGACCGCGCGGAAGCAACTATCGATTGAGACAAATTGCATAAAAGATCTAGAGGTATTTAGACGTGTATGGGGCGATTTTGCATGGCACGACGAACACACGCTCGCGCTACTGCACGTGTTGTTGCCAGTGACGGTAACAGCTACCGGCTTGACAAGTTTGAAGCAATCATCCAAGGCCGTTGGGGAGCAGGATGTGCAATCGTACTGTGACGTCGGGGGGCCGCCTTTGTCCAAATCGGTGTGGGACAGTCGCAGAAACGTGTTTATTCGTAATTCTGGGCCTTGTACATTCAGCAAATTCTCGTATATGCCTGTATAGATTTGCTCCGTGAAAAATGTACGAATGGAACCAACCACGCACAGCGCCAAGTATCGCATAATTGATACACGAACCATTACGCCATGCACTGCTATATATATATATATTGCTTTGCTCTTCGCACTTCTTTGCGTACACGTTGAGATACGCGCGCGAGAGGTGTGCGTGTACTCGTACCTCCACCAAAAAAATGGCGGCCTATACACCCGAGAATATACGCGTGTCCGCAAGCCAGTTTGGATGCGCCGAATCGCGTGCCCACGGATCCTTTGAAAAGAAACTCGAGACAAGACACACGGAACAAGCTTCGCGCTTTTCGGTATCAATCACGTCGTTTCTTTTGTTGCAATGCAGTGGGTCCTCAGGAGAAGAGCATGTTGCGTTTTGTGCGTGCGTAATATAAGGCATACATACCGACATCTCTGCGTGCTTTTGTACGCCGCGCGTCACGCGCGGAGGTGTATTTATAAACCGTCGTTAGGCATAAGGGTTTCTAAATGACCTGGCCCTACGGTAGACCTTCACACAGTAAATGTGGCAGTACTTGTGCAACACTCGGTGATAATTACCAGGGTCTGAAACATATATTTCATATACTCCATTTACGGTCCATCTTTTCGGTACAACAAGCTTACAATATATTGGCCGTGGTCATATAAAGGAATTCCGGTCCAAATATTTAGGCAATGACGCATTTGCCTAAAAACGCCGCGCCTAGAAAACGCACGTTCTGTGTAACGCACTGACCACGAGACGCGTCAACTGCGGGACGAACTTACTGCATAACGCACCGACCTCGAGACGCATTAACCGATAAACAAACTGACCGAGGGACGCGTTAACTGGGAGACGAACGCAACTGCTATGAGACTATGACAACTATGAGACGCATACACCGAGGGACAAACTTGGTACGGGAGCCAGGGAGCTGCGAGACTTCTTGGGATCGGTCGTCTTCGTCTGTAAGAATGACGAGATTACCGACCGACGACTCGCGCGGCACAAACAGCTTGCCTGATGTTGACGCACAATATGACCTGAGTCTCGCTACATGAACAATATGCTCGATGCGGTTGCTCGGTATGTGTTTAATATGCCTTTGTTACGTGCGTCCGTTTATTACTCCATCCGCATATGTTCCACCGGGCAACTAGCACCTACATTCTAGTCGCTATAATTCTACTGTTGCAATTTCGTTTGCAGGCGCAACTGCTGTGCGTTTAGCAGCGGCAAGTCATCAATTGACCTCTGTATGTCGCGGCGTGCTTCCTCCGTGCTGGCACGTGCCAGCTTCACTGTCAGGCGCTCATGCACCCCTTGCAGCAGGTCCTCAGGGATCGGCTCTTCATCAAAGTTGCCACCCGGGTGCTCAAAGAACCGATTGCACTGAGGACAACGGCGGGCGGTGTGCCTCTGGTGTTGCATGATCCGCTGGTAGCACTCCCAGCAGAGGCCAGCCCGGCAGCCGTTAAGCCGGAGCCTTCGTCTGGGGGGGGTGTAAACCACCCCCCGCTCAATCTGGTCGTTGTCAGCATCCTCAGGGTTGTAGGACGAAGCGCACACCGAGCAGAACCAGTTGGCGTGCCCGCAGAGGGGCAGATCGCTAGGCACTGGATCAGGGCGGTTTGCGCGCATAACATACTCCCGAAACATGGGGAGGGCGAGGATGGAGGTGTTGAGGTGCCTCCCGGTCACGGGCTCCCACGTTGTGGTGTGCGTGTGCCACAGCACCTGTACGTGCAATTCCCGCGGCTGACCTCTTTCTGCAATGGCTTGCACTGCAAGTACTTCTTCCTCGGGTCCCAACTGCAGAGCACGGTGCAAGAAGCCGCCGTTTTCAGACGGGGTAAGCAGGCGCAGGTGGTCCGAGCGTAAAGTTTGAATGAAAAACACACCAACAACTACTTTCGCGACAAGGCACCGTCAGTGCACGCGGCGCGTGGCTGAGGAGTTAAGTGCACATAAAACCACTGCAGGCAACAAATTGGTCCTTCTTCGGAACTGCAGTGCCGTTTTATCCGCTAAAACCTTAAACTGTAAGATCTAATACGCTCTCAAGACAACTTAACGGAAAGGTTCCTGCACCTATTGCATACTTCAATATGCAAGAAAACAGTACAACCGGGAGCTTGGCACCTTTCACCAACACATGTATTCATCGCGTAGGTAACAGTAAAAATACGTAGCGTGTTTGCAAAAAGAATAACAAATTACGGGCGTGGCGTTAACACCTGGGTGGGTCGGCACTTCTTAGGCGCTGGTTCGGCAGCCCCGCTGCCGTGTGCACAACAACACTTTGTGGACGCGTCGCCGGACTTCCTGCACTCCTGCTTCGCGCTGCAACGCGGCATGTGGGCCGTGCGCGAGTCCGTGATCGTGCCGTGCGGCTTCGCGCGCCTCTTCTGGGAAACGCTGGGTTCCCCGTTGGACTACTACCCCCCCGCCGCTCACTCGCCGGTGCAGCTGGCGGACTACTACGCGCCCTCCGCCCACGCCGCCGCCGAAAAGCCGACGTTCAACAAGTTCTGCTACCGCCAAAAACTCTACGATCCGACATTGGTGGTCGACGCGTACGATGCGAAAGTGCAGTACTGCCGGGTGTGCGACTTCGACTCGGACGTGCGATCCGACTGTCTGCCGTACAACTATCACGCGCCGCTGGCTTTGAACGCGATCGTCGCGTCGGTCTGCATGATGATCAAGGTGCCGGCGCAGTACATCCTGCGGACGGGGGGTGTACGCGTCGACGCCAACGACGACGCGAGCGCCGGTGGTGACGATGGCGACGCCCTGATGGCCGGAGAGCTAACGTCGGACGCGCGCGACAGCGACGGCGGATACGGCGCGTTCGGCACCTTCGATGGCAGCGAACGCAAATACTCCGTGTGCTGGAACGGGTACACCGGGTCCGACGGCGAGTACCCGTACGGCGTGCCCGCGGAACCGTACCTGCATCATCCGCCCTGGTTGTTGTGCATGGACTACGCGGAGTACTACCGCACCTTCGACTTCGACGGTGTGATCACGCTGATGGCGGACGCGGTGGGGTTTACCGCCGACAGCTTGGATCGATGGTACATGGGCTGTTTCAACTACATGCAGTACGCGATGGCGCACGCCGTGGACCTCGACGATGCCGGCGTTTGCGAAAATCTTTTTTCCGTGCATCCACCCTCCTGGGACAAAACGCGGAAACGCTGCGTCGCCACACCGCCGTCGGTGGCGCTGGCCGTGAGGGCCTCCGCGCAGGCCGTGATCGGCGGAGTCCGCATCGGCGCGCGACTGCTGGCGTACCTGCCTGTGATCGTGTACGAGTTGCGCGATCGCTGGGAGCAATTTTTCGTCGACGCGTCCGAAGACGCGACACAGATTCGCCGCGCGCGCGACCGTGAGGGGTTGGTGCATCAGCTTCTGGAAACGCCGAACACGCAGGGGTGCCGGCGTTCGGACTCGGTGTACCCGGAGACCAGCACCGGCGGCACGGAAAACGTGGATGTCACGGTGCGCGCTGTGCTCGGTTGATGCGTACGCCGCCAGGGGACGCGTGCCTCACGCGTTTTGTTTCGTTTCACGCCGCAGGTGCTCAACTATTGCGCGCGCAACTACGTCATCGATCAGATGTCCTTGCCCGCGCTGGTGGTGACGGATCACGCCAAAGCCTTCAACATCACCAAAACTCTGAATCG
>LGRX02031749.1:0-19385 GCA_001247695.2 Cymbomonas tetramitiformis | reverse complement strand
GCGCGCCGTTTCACGGATCGGTCGTGCCTCCGAGGCAATCCGACGCCAAATTTTTATTCTGCGTATACAATCATTTTTGCCGATCAGCGTGATCGGTCTGGACGATTGCGTCATGCTCGATCCGGACACGCACTTTCGCTCCAACCCGCGACGACGCCTTTGTGACTACGATTACAGCACGCAAGAGCGGTGGTGCATCAGCAAACAGCTGTCTGGGAAGTTTTTGAGGATCTACGCGCAAATCGCATTGGAAGAGGAGTCATGCGCAATACTCGGTCCGGAGTTCGATGAGATACGAACGCTACGGGATGTGCGTTACGCGGCGCGCTATCCGGAGTTTTGCGCTAAGTTCGTGCGCCGGTTGGTGTGTGTTCAATGCGAGCTGAACGTGAAACCGTTCTGGCGTTACCTCGAGACGCACGTCGTCCCGCAGCTACCCAAACTTTCCTCGCTGCGCGTTTTTGATTTGTCCATGTGCTGTAGGCGCACGCAGAATAGCTACACGCTGTTGCGCCCGCTTTGCGACGAGCTGCGGCGATGCGCGTCGTTGCGTCGAATTTCGCTACACTGCGTGCCCATCGAAGTGGTCAACGCGGTTCACTCGCGCACAGTGACGAGCCTGCGCCTGTACGTGATTGACGACGCGTCCGCGCTGGATCTGCGCGGCTTGCCGCGGCTGACCGAGCTTGACGTGCGCGCTAAACGCGGTGAATGCGCACCCGCGCGACTGGATCACCTGACCGAGCTCCGCGCGCTTCTGTTGGAGAGCGACCTCTCGCGCCGGAGCAAGGCGCGGGGAACGCGCTGCGTACCCGATACGCTGACGTCTTTGACTCGGTTGACGCTGATAGGATACGCCGACCTCGACCTTTCAAGTTTTGCCGGGTACACGACCCTGACCGATCTGCGCCTGGACAACTGCCGGGACGTCAGCGATGGCGACGCGTGCGTGCAGCTGCGCGGTGCGCTGACAGGGTTGCGCCACTTTCACCTCGAATGCTGGGGTCGTGTGAACGTCGCGCCGAGTCTTGGCTCCTTGCCCTGCTTGCGCAACCTACGCGTGCTTACGGTCGACATGCTCGCAATACTCGACGACGAACGCGCCACCGCCTTGAACCACGCCAAGGCGCTGGAGCGATTAAGCCTGATGTACGTGCGTGGCATTACGCATGTCGGTTTCGTCGCGCACATGCCGCGGCTAAAACATTTTACAGTTATATCCATGCGGTCCGATCAATTACGCTGCCCTAAGAGATGCTACCGCTCTAGAGTTCCTGCATCTCGCTGTGAACGAGATGCCCGTAGAGCACGACGCGATCTGCGCGCACTCCAAATTGCAAACGCTGGTGTTGCTCGGTACGCGGTGCACGGTGGCCGTCAAGCTGATGCACGGCATCTCCGGTATGGTCAAACTGCGGCACTTGACGTGTTCACGGACGCAAATGTGGCATTGCTGGTGTTGCATGCCCGGCGCGACGTTGGCGTCTCTGCACCGCGTGAGGCTGGACGTGCGAGAGGATAGTCAAGGGGAGGCTCACGCGGACGACAACGACGCGGACAGCGGATCGTCGGACGAAGACGTTGGGGATCCTTTTCACGCCCCTTAGCTGGGTTGGCGTTGCGTCGGGACAGCTGAGACAACGTGATGCAGCAAGTTATCATTCTAGGATTTTCGCAGCGGTACGCGTACAGGCTGCGCCGCGTCACGGTGCAAACGCGCACACTGCGCGTCAGCAGCCTGGCTTGATACATGCGAGTCAACAGCCCGTGCAGCGTGTTGCTGCTCGGACCTGTAAGATTTTGGAAGCGCCGTCGTCCGCCTCGTAGGTGCAGATGCAGCTCGCGACAGGTGTACTCCATACAGACTTCGTAGGCGTCGAGCACGGCCAGGCCGTACTGCCCAAAGTTACATTTTTTCAAAGCGTTCGACATTGTTGGGCCGTGATGCAACACAAAAGTGACTGCTTTTTAGCTCTCGGCGTTCTTTTATACCGGCAAATGTGTGGGCGCAGGTGGCGTTCAGCAACGCCTTGACCGCTTTCACGCCGTACCTCTACGCCCCGATATATTACGCAGCCAATTACGACCCTTCGCTGTACTCGTACGCCGAAATATTTGGGATAAACTCGCGGTGGTACTCCACGTCGAATGTCGGGGAGCGCAGCCTGCTTCCCAGAACCGTGTGCGTCGGGCTGACGCACTCGCGATGCGTGCAGCAGGGCGTTGGGAACGCCACGCTGCCCGGTGGACACGTGTTTTTGTGGACGCGCGATAGCGTCACGTACGTCGTGCACGGGTGCGAGAGGGACGGCTACTGCCACTGCGCGTGGCTGCAAACGTTAGACGAGTTCACCGCTTACCGCGGAGACGCCGCCACGGGCGCGCTGACCCAGCGGGATCACGCCACGGGGGCGTACACCACCGCGACCGTCGAACAGGCGTCGCATTTCGGCTTCGGCGGTTTCACCGACGACGTGCTGGAGTATTACGTAACGTCCACGCACGGGTCGCACGTCACCGACAACGGTTACAGCGAGGACGCGAGCGAGAGTGCGAACGTGCTGCTGAAGCACCGCGCGGATTTTCCGTACTGGCTTTACGCGCCCGAGGGCTCCTGCGTGTCCGTGTGCCAGCTTCTGCGCGGCGCTCGGTGCGGTCGCGAGCTCGATCTGCTCACGCTCACCTCCGATGACGGTTTTGTCGTTGGGGTGCCACCCTTGTTTTTGCGGATGGGGTGCGTCGGTGGCGGCAGCGGCGACTCCTGCTCCACCGACGTTCACCACATGCAGGCGTACCCGTTGGAGGCAGCCACGGCCACGCTGCTGGTGGCCTACGGATCGATGGTGCAGCGCAGCCTCATCGCGACGAACGAGACGTTCGTGTACTACATACAGCGCATGCTGGACAGCGCCCGCGGCGTCGCCGATGGCACGATCACCGCGGAGGCCGGAGCGCGCGCGACGTTTCAAAATATCGTCGGGGGCACCAGCCAATTTGGCACCTTCTTAACCTCGTACCTTTTCAGCCGGGCGCAACTGCTGCTGTACTGCCGCGACGTGCTGGTCGCGTTCATGCAGTACATACGCGCGCTGGTGTTGGTGCTGTACCCCGAGGGCAACAACGATTTCTTCACGTTTCAGCGCGACACTATGGCCCTGGTGTCCATGATCGAGGACGTGTGCAACATGTTTGGTAGCGCTGTCATGCGGCTGCTGAGCGATCTGATCAACGTTTTTTACATGCTGTTCAAGTCGGTCATAGACGCGCTGACCGGTCAGGAGAACGCGGACGATTGGAAAAACGTGGGCCATGCTATAATGACTTTCCTGAGGGAGTACGGCGCCGTCCTCAAAACAGTGTTGTACCGTATTGTGTTCGAGTCGCCCCTGGGCAAAATAATCAACGCGATCATCAACGGCACGTGCGAGGCCGTCATAATGCTGCAGACGTTCGCCTACGATTACACCGTTGTTGTATGTGCGATACTGCAATTCAATTTCGGCGGGGAGTGCGTACGAATACCGGAAAGTTTGTCCATCAAACATGTCCATATCGCAGGCGTGAGCGTACCGCTGCCGATCAAACTGCATTTCAGCGACTGCATGGTTCGTCTACCAAATTTTAGACTGGGGGACGTACTGGGTAACAACTTTTTGGACATTATGGGCTGCGACTGTCCCACCCCACGCGACTTATCCGACCATCCGGATCGATACACCGCGGAAAGGTGCTGGCCCCTGTTTCCACGATTACACGCGTTTTCTTGCCCGTAAAACAACGCACGCCCGTACGCATCTGGTTTCACGCGGTGTTCAAAACGTCTTGCTAGGTACTCCAAGTGTCATCAGCAGCTAAAATGTCACGCGCCGGACGACGGCGACAACAAGTTCTACCGCCCCATGGAAGCGTCCATGTGTGAAACGCGTGATCTGGATGGGGTGTTTAAAGTGTACCGCACGGACGAGCTTCCGGTTATCGACGGAAACGCGTACGAACCCGCGTGGATGACGGAATGTAGCGTCTGCTGGGCCACGTCCGAGGCGATGTGCCTCGAAACCAAGACGGGGGTGGGCAACGCCAACAACGTGCGAGGGCGCGTCTGGGACATGTACGGCGAAGGTGCGTCGTGATCGCTTTGTGCTGCCGACGCGTGACTCTATCTGCCTACGCCGTTGTTCACTGAGCACCGCGTGCATCCGCGACAGGCACGCACGCGGCGATGGACTCGTTGCAACTATGCGGGCGGCACACGCGCGAGGACACGTGCGAGGCGGAGGTCACCGGCCTTTACAAGATGGCCATATGTTACTGGGACGATGGGTACGAGGCGTGCCTGGGACGGCGCACCGTCAAGGACGAGTACTTCGGCACTCCTTGTCTGTGCGAGATGTGCGCCGCGGGCGTTCACTGCGGAGGCAGCGGTTACTGCACGTGCGGCGCGCCCCCCTATCTAACTTTGGGCCTCGAGTGCGCACCCTCCTACGTGCGCGTGGTGGACGCGGGCGTTACCACCTTCGAGCGCGCGCCCGGCGTGCCCGGTGAGGGCTGCGGCGAGTGCCCCTCGCGAGGCGTCCGCGACCTCGCCTCCACGGGATCGGCGCGGGACGCCGTGTGTTACGTGAGGCAGGCGGAGATGTGCACTCGCGAATACCGCAGGCGCGTCGGGGAGGGGCTGGCGATGCAGAGCGTGTCCGATTGCCTGGCGGCGCTCAGGGTGATGGGACCCTTTCCGTGCGCGTCCCATTGCGACAAGTCCGTGACCAACGAGGATAATCTGCTCTTCGCTGGGGCGGTGGTCGATCTTCGCGCCTCCGGCAACTTAGACCTGTTCGAGAACGCGAAAATGACGACGTCGGAGGTGCCCGTCACCACGTTGTGCACCTGCGATCTCAACCTGCTGGCCATACTGCAGGAGGCCACGCGCGCCGGCGAGGACGATGCTACAAACGACGTCACCCACGACGCGGAAACCGGTGTGGCTCGCAAGGTGGACGCGCCCCCGCCGCCGCCGGCTGGTTCCACGAGCGCGCGACGCCTGCTCGTCGATGACGACGCCACCGATGGCATAGAGTTCACCGCCTCCGCCATACGGCACGCGCGTAGGACGCTCGTCGCCGGTAGCCCGTGCGTCACGCACCGAGATTGCCACACGCGCGCGGACGCGGTGTGCCAAAACCACATGACGTACAACAACACCGTCACGCTGTGCGCGGGTTGCGCCAGGTCTGTCATGGCCGGCGGCCCCGCGTCGCGGCGTTGCGACGCCGTCTACAAGGTGTGCGTATGCGGGGCGCCGAACCAGGCGGACGATCTGGCGCCGACCAGCGCCGTCTTCGGGGCACCGCAGGAGTCGCGGTTTCAGTACGTGATGGACGCGCAACTCTGGCCGGGCGACACTCAGTGCGCCCACCTGATGCGCGCGCTGTCCACGCGCCCGCCGCCTACCACCCTGCGCGGTTTGGACGACGTCGAGGCGAGTCTTGCGTGGCACTGCGTCCGGATGCGTTTTTACGGGATGGAGCTCGCGTCCGCGTTGGACATGCCCAGTCTACCGGCGGACGTCTTTTATAATACGATGCGACCCATCGATCTAGCGCGGAGCGTCGCGTGGGGCGTCTATCTTATGACTTTCTCGCTCCCCGAAAACGCCACGCTCCCCGCGGAAGTGGCGTTGTACGACGCGCACGGGCTCGACGCTGAGATGATCGTGCGCGTGCGAACCGGGTTGGTGGACCCCATGCGCGCCATGTGGCACGGGGAGGTCGCTCATCTCAAAACCTTTACGTTCGCCGTGCCCGATGGCGCCATCAGCGTGACCGCGTTGGGAGCGATGAACGGTTCCGTCGAGGTGATCACCGGCGCTCTGAACCTCACCCGCGCAATACACGAGCACGTCGCCTCGAAGCATCCACGCATCTCGGAGTTCGACTTCACCGCGGCGTTCAACACGGCGCACTCCGCGATAGCGGCCGGCATCCGCGCCGTGCACAGCCGCTGGTTCAATCGGAGCCGCGTGTACGGCGATGCCGACTACGCGCATTTTTTTAAAAAGCAGTACCCGCTCGTCGGGGCGCACCCCTTGAAGGCGATGCCCGGAGCGGTCCAGTCCCGGGTGACCGGTGATTTGGCGGTGGCGACGCACGGACCGGACCGACACGCGCCGGCGAGCAGACGCCTAACGCAGTACCTGAACTCCACGAGCGGTACCGGCACGCTGTACTCCCACTCCCGAACGGCCGATTGCGCAATAACGAATCGCGTCATGGACGGGGTCGGCGACGTCGTCACGTACGCGTCCCGTTACTACGGCGTGCAGGACGATCTGACCGAATCGAAACGCAATCACACGTTTCAGCACAGCGTTTGCGCGTTGCTTCGTGCGGCCAACTTTCTGCCGCTCCCAACGGCCGCGACGCGGCTGGCGCGGTCGTGTCATACCGATCCGACAGGCAACCTGCGCGCCTTGGACGGACGATCCCCGTATCAGCTCGCCGTGGCTGAGCTCAAACACGCGAGCACTTGGGTGGACACGGCCTTATCCGGCAACAGCGAGAACCGCGTTATCGAGGATTTGACGCGAACCACGGTGCGCGGTGTGAAGGCGCGCGATGCCGAGAGGTGCGATGAACAGACGGCGACGCGCATGATTCTGTGCTACGGTGAGAGCCTGCTCCGCAACTTTTTTCCGACGTTCGCATTCGACACGGACGTGACCGATTTTTTCGTGAACAACCTTTTTCAGCAGAATAACGATTCCACCGCGGACGACGACGTCAGGTCCATCAACAACTTATCCTTTTACGACACGGACTTTATCGGGGTGTACTACGTGAACGACCTCGGTATCGGGCTGCACTCCGAGCATTTGGCGCAAACCGACGCGGTGAGATTTCACATGCGCGACGTACGAAGACCGCTGGGCAATTGGCCGTCCGATACCGCCGTTCAAACGAACGAGTGGGCGCGATGGTACGCGCGGTGGGCCGAGGAAGGCTACGCGGACGTCGCCGGCGTGTCCACGGTGGTCGTGCAGGATCGTAACGATCGAACGTACGTCGATTTCAACTTCTATTCGTACCGACAGATCGAGCCGAACCAAACGTACTGGGCGAACGATCTGGCCGCGCGCGGAGGGTTTGTGCCGGCGCAGATCTTCGCGGCGGCGTGCGAATTGCGCGATAACGACCCCACCGCCAAGTTCGACGAGCGCACACTCTGCAACCGCACCTACTACGGCGCGGACGCACTCGGTGCGTGGGCCAGTCTGGGTTACGGTAGCCGTTCCTCGGGTTACTGGTTCAAGGACGAAGTGGATTTCACTGGCGACCTGCGCAACAGCGCGAGATACCGGCGGCTAGCGCAGCTTGTGGCAAATTTGGATTATCCCGACCCGCCGCATCGTCTGCGGCACGATAGCGCCGATTCCACCATACTACGGTACGACGACTACGCGTCCGACTACTACGAGAGCGCGTCGGTACGCTCCAGGGCCTACGTGTGCACGTGTCCCGACCGGTATTCGTCGACCGTCGCCGATCAGGACAGGTGCCTCGCTGAGCGCATCTGCGCCGCCGTGCGCGCGAACGCCACCCACGCCTTCGTGTACGATCACGGCGTGTGGTGGGATTGTCGCGGCGCGCGCGCGCTATTTCCCTCGGACGAGTGGCATCGGCGCGCGTGCCACCCGGTGTATCATCGTAACATCGACACCTTGGCCTCCAATCGCCCATTCCGCGCAGTTCACGCGGCCGAGCGCAGCGATCGCAGCGCTGGAACGTGCGAGCAACGCGGCATTCTGGATTGCGGGCGCCGTCGCTTCGACTGGCCGATCCTTCCGACGGCGATGTTCAACGCGCTGATCGGTGTTGCGATCGGCGCTCCGGTGATTTACGTGGGCGGCTCCTCGAGCGCCCCGTACGTGGCCACCGTGGACGCCCTGCTGGTTGTGCACGCCACGCTGCAGACCACCTACGAATGGCAGTTGGACTGCTACCCAGCCCTGCCCACCTGTCTCATGGACGACATCGCCACGGACGTCGAGACGTACCTCCTACCCGATCACATCGCTTGGCCGGAGACGTGGGCGAAGCGCGATCCGGTCAGCGGCCGGTTGCACGACAACATCGATTGCGCTTCCGATCCGTACGGCTTTGTGGACGGCTTAAGAAACGCGGTCTACATCTGGGAGCGCGAGCATCCGGACTCGCTCGAAAGCTTTCGCACGCGCAAAAGCACCAGGTGGATCGCCAAGATCTTCACCAGCTACGCGCACTACTACGACGGCCTACACGATATGAACGAGCGCGCGCGCCATCGCATGGACGCCTGCCACGACCGTACCGTGCTGAATTACGTCCCCGCGGGTATGCTCGTGGGCGGTCTGGTCGTGGCGACAGCGTACGCCATCGTCGCGGGTTTGCTCCTGACAGTCAATTTCATGGCGGTGTACTCGGAGCTGCGGCAGGTCATGGAGTACGCGCTGATCGTCAACGAAAACCGGGTGTACGCGCGCACGTTGCAGGATGCTCAACGGGACGTGGAATTCAAAATGGATTAACGCACGCGCGGTTCGTAGCCATTACGGATAGTCACCTGAGCCGATCGCGTGACCATCGCCCATCTTTCATGGACGTCGCGTCGACCGTGATAGGATTGGTGGTGGTGGTGGTGAAAGCTGTCGTGTAATACTTGTACTGACCGATGTTTACAAATCTGCTAGGTCGTACAACCTTTCTATACTTCCAACTCGCGTAGTTTGAGGGCATCGAACGTCGGTGAGGAGCAACACCTTCGATCAGCGAAAAAGCGGTTGAAAATGAACTTCGTATAACCTCGACACGGTTCTCTTTCGCGAGTACTCCAGCATTCCGTGTGACCAGGCCGTCGAAGTAACCCCACACCGCTTAAGCTTTGGGAAACGTTCGTGTTACGAAACATGGGACCATATTCCAACCCTTGACCATTTCCCGGATCCACGCAATCTCTCAGAAAACGTTCGCCGCGCGTTTTCCAGTGCGTCAAGTATAAGGATCTGGGGATTGCAAAAAACTGATCTGAAATGCGTGAGTCGAATTTAATCGCGCTGATTATCGTACTTGAAGATTCTTGCATAAGCCGCTGAAAAAAAAGTGTCTTTTCGAATATCAGAATGTCTGGGCGACTTCTTATAAACATGTCGTGTGTTATACCATGTTTAACCTCGTATCTCTCGACCGTGCGGAAGCAACTATCGATTGAGACAAATTGCATAAAAGATCTAGAGGTATTTAGACGTGTATGGGGCGATTTTGCATGGCACGACGAACACACGCTCGCGCTACTGCACGTGTTGTTGTCAGTGACGGTAACAGCTACCGGCTTGACAAGTTCGAAGCAATCATCCAAGGCCGTTGGGGAGCAGGATGTGCAATCGTACTGTGACGTCGGGGGGCCGCCTTTGTCCAAATCGGTGTGGGACAGTCGCAGAAACGTGTTTATTCGTAATTCTGGGCCTTGTACATTCAGCAAATTCTCGTATATGCCTGTATAGATTTGCTCCGTGAAAAATGTACGAATGGAACCAACCACGCACAGCGCCAAGTATCGCATAATTGATACACGAACCATTACGCCATGCACTGCTATATATATATATATTGCTTTGCTCTTCGCACTTCTTTGCGTACACGTTGAGATACGCGCGCGAGAGGTGTGCGTGTACTCGTACCTCCACCAAAAAAATGGCGGCCTATACACCCGAGAATATACGCGTGTCCGCAAGCCAGTTTGGATGCGCCGAATCGCGTGCCCACGGATCCTTTGAAAAGAAACTCGAGACAAGACACACGGAACAAGCTTCGCGCTTTTCGGTATCAATCACGTCGTTTCTTTTGTTGCAATGCAGTGGGTCCTCAGGAGAAGAGCATGTTGCGTTTTGTGCGTGCGTAATATAAGGCATACATACCGACATCTCTGCGTGCTTTTGTACGCCGCGCGTCACGCGCGGAGGTGTATTTATAAACCGTCGTTAGGCATAAGGGTTTCTAAATGACCTGGCCCTACGGTAGACCTTCACACAGTAAATGTGGCAGTACTTGTGCAACACTCGGTGATAATTACCAGGGTCTGAAACATATATTTCATATACTCCATTTACGGTCCATCTTTTCGGTACAACAAGCTTACAATATATTGGCCGTGGTCATATAAAGGAATTCCGGTCCAAATATTTAGGCAATGACGCATTTGCCTAAAAACGCCGCGCCTAGAAAACGCACGTTCTGTGTAACGCACTGACCACGAGACGCGTCAACTGCGGGACGAACTTACTGCATAACGCACCGACCTCGAGACGCATTAACCGATAAACAAACTGACCGAGGGACGCGTTAACTGGGAGACGAACGCAACTGCTATGAGACTATGACAACTATGAGACGCATACACCGAGGGACAAACTTGGTACGGTTGGTGAAGTGTGTCAAAATAACGTTCGCACGTTTAATGGTGTCGAAATATATCATAGGTATTTTTACGGAAGCAATCGTCACATTATCAAATACATAGCCAGGGAGCTGCGAGACTTCTTGGGATCGGTCGTCTTCGTCTGTAAGAATGACGAGATTACCGACCGACGACTCGCGCGGCACAAACAGCTTGCCCGATGTTGACGCACAATATGACCTGAGTCTCGCTACATGAACAATATGCTCGATGCGGTTGCTCGGTATGTGTTTAATATGCCTTTGTTACGTGCGTCCGTTTATTACTCCATCCGCATATGTTCCACCGGGCAACTAGCACCTACATTCTAGTCGCTATAATTCTACTGTTGCAATTTCGTTTGCAGGCGCAACTGCTGTGCGTTTAGCAGCGGCAAGTCATCAATTGACCTCTGTATGTCGCGGCGTGCTTCCTCCGTGCTGGCACGTGCCAGCTTCACTGTCAGGCGCTCATGCACCCCTTGCAGCAGGTCCTCAGGGATAGGCTCTTCATCAAAGTTGCCACCCGGGTGCTCAAAGAACCGATTGCACTGAGGACAACGGCGGGCGGTGTGCCTCTGGTGTTGCATGATCCGCTGGTAGCACTCCCAGCAGAGGCCAGCCCGGCAGCCGTTAAGCCGGAGCCTTCGTCTGGGGGGGGTGTAAACCACCCCCCGCTCAATCTGGTCGTTGTCAGCATCCTCAGGGTTGTAGGACGAAGCGCACACCGAGCAGAACCAGTTGGCGTGCCCGCAGAGGGGCAGATCGCTAGGCACTGGATCAGGGCGGTTTGCGCGCATAACATACTCCCGAAACATGGGGAGGGCGAGGATGGAGGTGTTGAGGTGCCTCCCGGTCACGGGCTCCCACGTTGTGGTGTGCGTGTGCCACAGCACCTGTACGTGCAATTCCCGCGGCTGACCTCTTTCTGCAATGGCTTGCACTGCAAGTACTTCTTCCTCGGGTCCCAACTGCAGAGCACGGTGCAAGAAGCCGCCGTTTTCAGACGGGGTAAGCAGGCGCAGGTGGTTTGAGCGTAAAGTTTGAATGAAAAACACACCAACAACTACTTTCGCGACAAGGCACCGTCAGTGCACGCGGCGCGTGGCTGAGGAGTTAAGTGCACATAAAACCACTGCAGGCATCAAATTGGTCCTTCTTCGGAACTGCAGTGCCGTTTTATCCGCTAAAACCTTAAACTGTAAGATCTAATACGCTCTCAAGACATCCTAACGGAAAGGTTCCTGCACCTATTGCATACTTCAATATGCAGGAAAACAGTACAACCGGGAGCTTGGCACCTTTCACCAACACATGTATTCATCGCGTAGGTAACAGTAAAAATACGTAGCGTGTTTGCAAAAAGAATAACAAATTACGGGCGTGGCGTTAACACCTGGGTGGGTCGGCACTTCTTAGGCGCTGGTTCGGCAGCCCCGCTGCCGTGTGCACAACAACACTTTGTGGACGCGTCGCCGGACTTCCTGCACTCCTGCTTCGCGCTGCAACGCGGCATGTGGGCCGTGCGCGAGTCCGTGATCGTGCCGTGCGGCTTCGCGCGCCTCTTCTGGGAAACGCTGGGTTCCCCGTTGGACTACTACCCCCCCGCCGCTCACTCGCCGGTGCAGCTGGCGGACTACTACGCGCCCTCCGCCCACGCCGCCGCCGAAAAGCCGACGTTCAACAAGTTCTGCTACCGCCAAAAACTCTACGATCCGACATTGGTGGTCGACGCGTACGATGCGAAAGTGCAGTACTGCCGGGTGTGCGACTTCGACTCGGACGTGCGATCCGACTGTCTGCCGTACAACTATCACGCGCCGCTGGCTTTGAACGCGATCGTCGCGTCGGTCTGCATGATGATCAAGGTGCCGGCGCAGTACATCCTGCGGACGGGGGGTGTACGCGTCGACGCCAACGACGACGCGAGCGCCGGTGGTGACGATGGCGACGCCCTGATGGCCGGAGAGCTAACGTCGGACGCGCGCGACAGCGACGGCGGATACGGCGCGTTCGGCACCTTCGATGGCAGCGAACGCAAATACTCCGTGTGCTGGAACGGGTACACCGGGTCCGACGGCGAGTACCCGTACGGCGTGCCCGCGGAACCGTACCTGCATCATCCGCCCTGGTTGTTGTGCATGGACTACGCGGAGTACTACCGCACCTTCGACTTCGACGGTGTGATCACGCTGATGGCGGACGCGGTGGGGTTTACCGCCGACAGCTTGGATCGATGGTACATGGGCTGTTTCAACTACATGCAGTACGCGATGGCGCACGCCGTGGACCTCGACGATGCCGGCGTTTGCGAAAATCTTTTTTCCGTGCATCCACCCTCCTGGGACAAAACGCGGAAACGCTGCGTCGCCACACCGCCGTCGGTGGCGCTGGCCGTGAGGGCCTCCGCGCAGGCCGTGATCGGCGGAGTCCGCATCGGCGCGCGACTGCTGGCGTACCTGCCTGTGATCGTGTACGAGTTGCGCGATCGCTGGGAGCAATTTTTCGTCGACGCGTCCGAAGACGCGACACAGATTCGCCGCGCGCGCGACCGTGAGGGGTTGGTGCATCAGCTTCTGGAAACGCCGAACACGCAGGGGTGCCGGCGTTCGGACTCGGTGTACCCGGAGACCAGCACCGGCGGCACGGAAAACGTGGATGTCACGGTGCGCGCTGTGCTCGGTTGATGCGTACGCCGCCAGGGGACGCGTGCCTCACGCGTTTTGTTTCGTTTCACGCCGCAGGTGCTCAACTATTGCGCGCGCAACTACGTCATCGATCAGATGTCCTTGCCCGCGCTGGTGGTGACGGATCACGCCAAAGCCTTCAACATCACCAAAACTCTGAATCTGTACCTCGCGGGCCACCACGCGGCGTTCGCCGCTATGCGATTCACCTACCGCTACGCCGCCACCTTGATATTCGGAGCATATCAGGCAAGTCGCGGTCCCCGGTGAGCGATTAGATTGGCATCGACCCACGCGTTGACACCTGACGCGCTGGATGGCGTCGCGCAGGTGCCACCGGCGAATCCGTCCTACCCTGCGCCGCCGCCCGCGCCTACACCTCCACCATCGCCGCCCCCGTGCAAGATTCCTATTGTGCGCACGACAGGCGATACGGACAACACACCGACCGTGCACCTGGGCTTGGACGCGTGGGTCGCGTACGGCTGCGGGGTCGGCATCTCCGCTGTTTACAGAGAATTCATCAAGTCGCATGCCGCGGAAGGGTACGCCGTGCACAAGATCGGCGCGCACAGATCAGCTTATGGAACCGATCCGCAGGACCTTACGGTGAATTGCTCGTTCCTGGACGCGTACGGCGATTACAGCGCGCTTCTGCCACCGGACGAGTGCGCCAACCGATACGAGGACGGCGAGTGCGTGATATCTGGGCACCCCGCGTACGGCGACATGAGCAACGTCGATACCACGGACCTGCGCACGTCCCCGAACGTTTACCTTTTCGACGACACCGAACAGGAGCAGTGCACCTGCGACTCGGACGGATCGTTTTCGGATGCCACGCCCACCTATTATAACTGCCCAACGGCCGCGCAGTACGATTCCAGGACGATCACCTTCGGCACGGGGCGTAGCGGCGTGCGATCCTATCTCGCGGACGTGGACGGCGCGACCCTGGAGGGCGCGGGTGACGTGCGGTATCCGGTCTGCCGCGTCTTGCAGGTGGCGATACTGGACGGCGACGCGACGACGGGCACCGAGCTGACGTACGCGTACGGCATGCCGCAACGCGAACGGTGTCGCATGACCGAAGCTCAGTACTCGGACGGTCTGGTTTCCTCCGGCTACGGCGTGCAGGCGGAGTGCGCGCTCGTGGCCGTGACGGACATCGCGAAGGACGAAGACCGCCAAGCCGCCACCTTCGTATTGGAGGATCCCGCCCGCGTCATGCGGTTCCCCGTGCGCATCGTGGAGCGCGAAGTCGTGGAAGGTCAGGCGCGGCCCAAAGATTTGATCGGCGCCTCCCCGGAATGGACCGCGCGTTACACGGAGCAAGTGTTCGCCGGGTACAACGTCACCGAAAAGCCCCAGCCGGACTGGCGGGCGTACGAAACCATCGGTGGCACGTACGGCGCGATGCATCAGCCGCTTTGTTCGTGCGACCCCCACGAGTTCGTATCGCCCACGCCCTTGCACAAGGTCCGTCGCTGCATGCCGAGGACGCTGGTGGGCGCGCCAGCCTCCCCGCCCCCGCTGTCGGAACCGCCAGGTCCACCGCCCGATGCGCCATCCAACCCGCCGATGACCTCCGCGACGGTCTGCAGGGACGCCTACGGCAGCGTGCTGCGCGGGTATCGAATGCAGCACAACCCGCAGAACATCTATCCCTCCGAGTGTGTGTGCGCCGACACGGATCGCAAACCCATATCCACGATCAGCGGCCAGAAGGACGCGGAGGTGATGTACTGCCCGACCACCTGCGTGGGCGACGCGATCGTGGACGGTCCAAGCTGCGTGTGCCGGGCGCGAGACGCCGACGAGTTGCGCGCCACGGCCAACGGCGGACCCTCCATCAACAACACCGCGAACGCGAGCCAGGTGCAGACCGCGGTGGACGACGCGGCGGACGCGCTGTCGGTGGACGTGGCCAGCACCGACGTCACCAGCAGCGAGTACGAGTACGAGTACGCCTATTCCTTCAACTTCGACGATGCCGACGCGCGGTTTCCTACGAGAACCCGGGCGCAAACCGTTTGCAAGAGCACTCTCGGATCGGGATGGTCGCTGCACGCTCCAGTCGCCGGCGAAACGGAAATGTATCGGAGCATGCTGCAGACCGCGCTGAACGTGCACATCAACAACCGCACCTCATCCGGTGTTGGCTCCCCCATCATGGACACGCATCCTCTTTGCGCGCGCGTTTACCGCGTGCAGTTACCGCCGAGGATGCGCGCCAGGCACGGCGCGGATCCGTCGACGAAAGAAAAACGCGCGGCGTTGAATCCGGCGCGAACGCTTCAGCGTATTGCCGCACCGCTCGGCACGGAACCTTACTCGGTCTCGGATCGGACGTACATCCGCGAGGCTTTGCTCGCGGAGCTGCAGGCGCTGCTGCCGAACACCTTGACGTACATGGGTCTCACCGATACAGCCTGCGTCAGCAGCGATTCGTTGTACGGTCTCGGCGTCCAGACGACCCGACTGAGCGCGCTGTTCGACGGCGCCGTCTTCAAAGATTACGACCCGGAACAGCATTGCGTCGACACCCAATATTATCAGATAACGGGGGGTGGCACCGCCGTAGCGTGCGCGGATCCGCTAAGCAGCGACGCCGATGGCTTGCCCTTCTCCGCGGGAGACGGCATGCACTTGCGCGCTAAGGCTAACAGTAAAACCACCGTGCTCAACGCGACCGGCCCGGACGACAACGCCAAGGTGGGCATGTTCATCAACGTGTCGATGTCGGGACGGAGCTTGCTGCTCGACCATCGCTACGGCGCGGTCACCGTCAATTCGGCCACGCCGCGTCAGTGCGCGCTACCCGTGGTGAACGAGCGTGAGGCCGAAACAGATTACTGCGGGATGTACGTGGATCTGACGCATCGGAGCGCGCGGGTGGCCGACACGAACGTGCCCAAATCGCGTTACACCTACGGCAAACCGCTGCTGCCGCGGCGCACCATAAAACCAGGCATCACAGACTGCGCGCCGACCGACGCCGCGTCGGATCTTGTCGAGCTGTGCAGCGACGCCAACCTGTTAAGCCCCGAGGAGATGGGCCAGGCGGCGACTTTTTGTGGCGTCTCGGTGGTGGAAGCCGCGCTGCGCGCCAGTCGAGCCAGGTCGGGATGCGCGGCGGTGCCGCACGGATTTCTGTTCGACTCCGGTGTCGTGCCCATAGTGTACCGCACGGAGCCGCGGCACAATCGCAGTTACCTCAGTTACAACAGTGTGCTGGATGGACTGGACGCGGCCGTTCCCAAAAGTAGCCTTTTCCAATCACATTTCGGCCTCGCCGACCAGACTGACACCACGCAGTACGTGGCGGTCTGCAGTCGTCAAGTACCGCCCTCCATCGTTCGCAAAAGCGTGAAATCCGATGGCGATCTCGCCGACGGCACGCGCGACCTTGCGGGGACGCACCTGAACGCCGCGCGCGAAGCCCTGCAGGAGCTGCAAAAGTTCGGCACGAAATGCGCTTTAAATCTGGAGGGCGTCACCTTTCCTATGGGTGTCGCACCGCCGGAGGCGGCGAGGCCCAACGCGGCGGAACGCTTGGCCGCGTCGCGCAAACGATGGTTTCCGTACCCGTGGACACGCCGCGGCGGGGCAGCCGCGAGCGGACCTGTGCGATTCACGTTGGGTACGGTGCTCGAGATGCCTACCGCTTGGAGCACGGACCAATTTACGCCTTACGCGCAGCTAAACACCTTTGGACGGACCAGAGCCGCGGTGAATATCAGCGGTCGCGGCCATACCGCGGTTCTGCGCATCACCGCGCGCGTCACCGCCGGTCTGCGCGGTAACGCCTTAGGGGACAGGCGTACCGACCCGGTGACGTACGGTGGCACTCACCCGGAGTTCGACCTGCCAACGAACGACGCCTTCGCCGCCGCCGGCGGGGGCGCGCTCAGTGCGGGGCAGGTGCTCGTGGCGGACTTTTGCAACGCCAGCCTGCTCGGCGCCGCGCGCCGGAAGCTGCGCATACGCAGCGCCTTCGACAATCGCTTTCTTCAGGCCAAAGGAGTGGGCCCGCACCCGGCCATGCCGTCCTGGGAGCTTCGGTCTGTGGGCGCGCAGTACCCTTCGATGAGCCGCACCAGTTCGCGAGCGGCCAATCCCAGCCACGACGCCGAACGTTACCTGCAAGGACAGTTCACAAACAATTCGGGCGACGAGACCATCTCGTCGCACGTGTACATGCTTTACGGGGGCGATCCGGAGCGTGAGACCCTGCGCGCCGGCGCGTACGACACGCACGACGCGACAGGCTACCTGTTCGAGGGCGACTTCCGCCTGACCACCGGCGCCCGAGCCGACGTCGGGGTTACCGGCGACGTGGACCCCGATGGTGGCGTCGGCCTGCACGGACGGTTTCAAGGTAACGGCGACGACGCGCAGGCGCCGCTACGTGACCGTGGCTCGCCCAACGTTCGTGACTCTTTCGAACGCGGCACCCAACGCATGGCCTTCGTCGCCGTCGAGGATGCCAACGACGTGCGTCTGGCGTGCACTCGCGTGCATGATGCCAGCGCGCGAGCGCGTGCCACGGTCGGTGCGCCCACGACCACGCAGGACGGACGCGTGGACGATGGCGATTGCGACGAATCGAAGCGCGCCGTGTACAGCAACTGGGGGGAGGGCCAGCAGATTGCCTCGTCGCAGGATGACACAACCGATTTGGCGAGCGCCCTGTTCGAGGCGAGCGTGCACGACTGCGTCGCCCTCAACGTGCTCGCGGGGTCTCGATGCGCCCTGCTTGAGGGCGATGATGGCGACGACGCACGCAGCGCGACTTGCGCGATCGGTATGCGCGTCGTCTTCGGGGAGTGGTCCGCGCTGCCTTGCGATCACGTGAAGCCGTACGCCTGTGCCGATGCGGAGGGCAACAATCTGCAGATCGAAGCCGAGCCGGTTACCTTTGACGAGGCGCGCACGCGCTGCGCCGCGATGGGCATGATTCTCGCCCCACCCCCCGGGGACGCCATCGCCAATCGCAACTTAGCGGTGCAAGCGCACGCGCAGCTCTGCGACGCCCACGTGTTACAGCCGTACAGCAGCAGCGCGTGCGACAGCACCACCTCCCCGGAGATTCGGCGCGCGGTGCCCTCGTGGTCCAACAGTCTCCCCGGGGGGGTGCAAGTCGGGGAAAGCGGATACGCCAATTGCACGGAACCGGGCGCTTTCGTGCGCGTGAAGCTCGAGCTGCAGCATAACCTCGCGGCGCCCACGTACGTGCTCGATCTGAGCCCGGACGCCTGCGACGCCGACTCGCATCCCCATGCCGGAGTTTACCGACGTGAAGCGAATCCATACCGCAGCTACGGAGCAACATCCGAGCTCGCCGCGAGCATACTGATGCAGAAGGGCCAGAACGACTACAACCTGGTGTACGGGGATGTGTGGATCGGGCTTCGACGTCCGCGCGGCTTCGCCGGCTTCAAAGACCAACGCTACGGTGCGTGCGACAACACCGACGACGGTATGGCGAACACGAGCGCCTTCGAGGTGGTGCCGTGCAAAACCGACAGCGACGCGCGCATAGGCAACGAATACGCGATCGTGGGCGCCGACGAGACCGGACGGGCCATGGTGGTGGTGACGCAGCAGGTTAAGCACCCCTTCGATAGTGGAGACCACGCCGAATCCAACGCGAAAGTTTTCTTAAAAGTGATGAAGGATTTGGGAGCATGGACTTCAACCGAACCGACGCAGGCTGATATGCTGCACGCCGAGCAACGGGACGGCTACCTGGATGAGGAGCACGTGTTAAACACGCGCAACTGGCTCGCGCACGCCACCACCCTGAAATTAGCGGAGGACCGTGAGGCGGTGCACCTCTCCGACGCGCGCGCGGGGCGATGCGTCCGCGGGGCGGGATCCAAAGCAACCCACGCGCTACAGGTGGTTGTGTGCACCAACGCCGTCGAGCGATGCGAGTCCGTCGTAATGCATACTTCGATGGTGACGTCCACCGCTCACGTGCTACTGCCGGTCGACGGCGAGACGGAGTCCGAATTCGCCGAGCGCATGCAGCCCGATCTGGCCTACGACCGACCCAAGATGACGATGCACCGCGCCAGCGACCCCGCGTACTCCAAGCCGTTGTGGCAGCGGGCCGACGCGGTAAAGATGACAAACGTGAACGGCGACATCAGTGACGAGACGGTGTTTACGCGCGACGCCGACGGCGTGCTGTCGGGCGAAACATCCGCCTTCAACAGCACATCGGGCTACC
>LGRX02031748.1:0-27115 GCA_001247695.2 Cymbomonas tetramitiformis | reverse complement strand
CACCCTCCAAGCTCAACCCACCCTCATTTCGTGTCGCCCCTCCACTGACCCCAACCCTTATGCGTGTGCACACCTCCAACTCAACCCACCCCTTTTGAGCCGCCCTCGAGCTCGACTCCCTCCTATGCATATGCGCACCCTCCACCTAAACTCAACTCCTATGCGTGTGCGCACCCTCCAGCTCAACTCACCCTATGCGCGTGCGCCCTCCACTGACCCTTACCCCCTATCGTCTGCGCACCCTCAAGCTCTCAACCTACCTCCTCGCCGCCCTCGAGCTCGACCCTCCTATGCTAGGCGCACCCTCCACCTAGACCCCCCTCCTATGCGGTGCACAAATCCACCTGACCCCACCCCCTATGCGTTTGCGACCCTCAAGCTCAACCCACCCCCTATGCGGAGCGCGCCCTCGAGCTCAACCCTCTCCTATGCATATGCCAGCCTCGAGCGTGTGCGCACCCTCTACCTAAACCCCCCTATCGTGTGCGCACCCTCCAGCTCAAACCACCCCCTTTGCGTGTGCGCACCCTCCACCTCAACCCCCCCTACTATGCGTGTGCGCACCATCAACTCAACCCACCCTCTATGCGGGGCGCGCCCTTCACCTAAACCCCTGAGCGGTGCCCTCTCACTCTCGTGCTGAGTGGCGCCCTCTCGCTTGTGCTAAGTGCCGCCTATCTCTCTCTCTCGTGTGGTGAGCGGCGCCCTCTCACTCCCTCTTGGTTGTGGGCGTTCCCTCTCTCTCTCTCATGCTGAGCAGTGCCCCTTCACTCTCGTGCTGAGCTGTGCCCCTTTCACTCTCGTGCTGAGTGGCGCCCCCCGCTCGTGCTAAGTGCCGCCTATCTCTCTCTCTCGGGGTTGAGCGGCGCCCTCTCACTTAGTTTGTGTTGCGCGTGTGCTTTCTTTCGTGTGGTGAGTACGCCCTTCTCTCACTTTTTTTGGTTGAGCGTCGCCCTCTCTCTCGCGCTAACCAATGCTCTTTCTCTCTCTCTTCTCTCTGGTGTTGAACGGCGACCATAGCCGAACGGCACGGGCGGTGTGCTTCGCCCTTTGTCCTCGTGCTTGAGCTGTGTTCTTCACTCTGGGTTGAGTGGCGCCCTCTTGCTTGGCTGTGGGCGTTCTCCTCTCTCTAATGCTGAGCGGAGCCCTTTTACTATCGTGCTGAGTGGCGCCCATCGCTCGTGCTAAGTGGCGCTTATCTCTCTCTCGTGTGGTGAGAGGCCTCTCTCAATTGGTTCGGTTGGGCGTCTACTTCCTCTTGGGGGTGAACGGCGCCCTCTCTCACTCTTTTGGTTGAGCGTCGCCCTCTCTCGCGCGCTGAGCGGTGCTCCTTCCTACTCTCTGTGCTGAACGGCGACCTCACCTCGCGCTGTGTGGCGCCCTTTCCTTGCGTGCTGGCGGCGCCCTCTCTCCAGTGTGCTAGCGGCGCCTTCTTTCATTTTCTATTGCTGTGGTTGCCTTTTCTCTCGTGTTCAACGGCGCCCTTTCACTCTCTTGTGCTGAGACATCGAGCTGATATGGTTAATTGGGTATAGCTTCAATTCTATCTAGATGCATTAGTAGTAGCATGGTGGAAGAGCACACCGGAATCTTCGCAATAAATTCTTTTTGGTGTTCTATTAATGACGACAAGGCCAAGCCAGCGAGGGAGTTGATAGGGTGTCGTTCGCTAATCCTGCTTCCTCCCCCATACACAAGCTTGTTTCATATGTGTGGCCGTGGGGCATGTGGGAAGCCAGAGGCGTGTGGCCGTAGCGGCGCTCGAATTCCCAGCACCCAACAACACGCTAACCTCAACGATCAACGCCCAGCTCAACAACAACATGCCCAAGATCAACAACAACCACCCAAGCCCAAAACCATGGCTCAGGTCAGCAACAACACGCCAAGCTCAATAATCATAGGCCCAACAATCATTTTAGGTCAGGCGAACACGACTAGTTAGCATCCTGCTGATCTAATAAAGTTGTAGGTGCAACGTCAGTCAAGAAGCAAGCCGTCAGTCAAGAACGTCAGTAGTAGTATGGTGGATGATCACACCGGAATCTTCCCAATAAATTCTTCTTGGTGTTCTAGCAATGACGACAAGGCCAAGCGAGCGAGGGAGTTGTTAGGGTGTCGTTCGCTAATCCTGCTTCCCTCCCCCATACACAAGCTTGTTCATATGTGTGGCCGTGGGGCATGTGGGAAGCCAGAGGCGTGGGCCGTGGAGGGCGCTCGAATTCCCAGCACAACAACAACACGCTAACCTCAACGATCAACGCCCAGCTCAACAACGACACGCCTAAGATCAACAACAACCACCCAAGCCCAAAACTATGGCTCAAGTCAGCAACAACACGCCAAGCTCAATAATCATAGACTCAACAATCATTTTAGGTTAGGCGAACACGACCAGTTAGCATCCTGCTGATCTAATAAAGCTATAGGTGCAACGTGAGTACAAGAATTAAACGTCAGTACAAATTTCCAAGCAAGCAAGCAGGTACTTATAAGGATGCTCAACCTCGAAGTTGTAATTCAATGTGTGCAGAATAGTCCGTCACGTTGAGAATTAGCTTCTCTCGGCTACTAACACTTCCTGCGAAAACCAAAACGTTCTGGTGACGGACGAAGAAAGGAAGGCTGTGCACTCAGCTCCAAGCGACGCGCATCACGCAAAAGTTCCTTTGACAAGCTTGAACGATAAGAAAGTGAAAATATTGAACACAAAGATAAACAGCACTTCTTCTCGACAAACATCATGCCTGAGTGGTGGATGTCGCAAACGCGTGCATATGATGGTACAATCTCGGAATCGAACGAACTTAACACTCGCGACTGATCATAAGCATCATTAATATCCACTGGTGCCGGTAACTGATCAAGCAATTCTCAACACAACATAAGATCGTAGAGCTTACAAAATTTTTAAAATTCTGATACCCTGTTATCGAACGCTGAACTCTTACATGCAAGCCCAGATTCCAACATGAAAAAGTATGAAAACAGCAGTAAAATATATCCGTCAAAATTGATATTATATCACAAAATACGAATTATTGTGTGTACAAAAGCTGTGAGCAGAACTGTCTTAGCACTCTAGCACTGGCACGCGAACAGCCACCTAGTACTTGCGAAGGCAAAACAATAATGAGTCCACTAGCCTGACCTTCGGTCAGAGTCTACTAATATCTCAATGTCCTGTCACATTTCCCAAAACTGTAACGGGTTCTAGCCCCTAAATCTTCATCTGGCCAATGGAAAGTCATTATCCCATGCCAGCTCTAACAATGTTACCGTTTACCGCATTCTGACTGACACGTCAGCGGCAAAGGAGTCACTGCCATCTTCGTCTTATCATTCTCTGGTCACCTGATGGTGACTATATCTTCTCTGACGAGTCTGCATCTCACAGATGGTCATCTTCGTAAAGCCTGTCATGCTGTCACCACTGTCATGCGTGTCACCAGCTGAACAAACCCGGCGCGGTACCATGAGAAGCCGGCGTTTGTTACAGCTGTCGCAAACGCGTGCATATGATGGTACAATCTCGGAATCGAACGAACTTAACACTCGCGACTGATCATAAGCATCATTAATATCCACTGGTGCCGGTAACTGATCAAGCAATTCTCAACACAACATAAGATCGTAGAGCTTACAAAATTTTTAAAATTCTGATACCCTGTTATCGAACGCTGAACTCTTACATGCAAGCCCAGATTCCAACATCCCCCATCTGTAGCTGCTGCGTGCAGTAGCACAGACTCAAATGTGGGCTTGCTCAGCATACTGGGTTGTATCACCATCTGCCATGAACTTGCCCAAACTGAAAGTGAACATACCAATGCCCTCACCTTCTCCGCCTTGTAACATTCTGGCTCTGATCAATGGGTTCTTGAACACCAAGACCCACATACACCTGCGTCCAATAGGTCCATGTTCCAGATGCCCAATCACATGCAAGCGTCCTGTCTGACTCAATCGTCTGAAGTACGCAGCCCTGCTCTCGGTCATGTCTGTCAGATAGTAAGATGGAACATGGACACATGCCACCACACGACTGGCCATTACTGCCAACGGGAACGCGATATCCAGCGCTGCGAACCAAGGCGAAGTCACCACTGCGTCACAGACACCATACTTCTCCTTCCATATGCGATAATTACCCGGCTGAAGTGCATCATGCGCCTCAGGCCAACCCAACTGAGAGTTCCAGTCATTGTTCATGAATCTCAACTGCGGCCATTGCTCTACCATCACCTCACTGATGACCCCAGTGCCTGCCCACGGGTCCCACACGCCATTGACGGACTTCCAGTCCACCTCTGTCGCCAAACGCCTCACCTCAGAGGGCACTGTGATAACCAGTTCGAGCCCCCACTGCAGCGCGCTGGCTTCTTTCACCTGAGCCTTGGTCATGTGCCTCAGCTCTCCTCGTCTTTCAACTTCTTCTTCAGCCAGCGCAGGCATAAGAGGTGCATCCCTCAGATGTCTTGCCATGGCCTTCTGTTCCCGATATTTCTTGCTCAGCACCGTGCGATGCCCCTCATTCCAATGCCCTGGCATGAAGATCTGCACAGCCTCAGAGAGCTTGTCCTGTCTTCCCCAGTCAATCTGATCAGGCATGCCCAAGAACATGTCCTCCTCTTTCAACAGCATCTCTCTCGATGAAATGGCATGCCAAGGCTGGAACTTGTCTCCCTTCACCACCCGACGAGGACCCACGTCTGCTGGCAACAGGCGCATCTCCGCCGACAGCTTCTCATTCAATTGCTGCTCCTTCATGCCCAATTTGTCCTCTAGGGCACCAGAGCTCTCGTCTTTCTGGGTCTGCACCTCGGCATTGGCGGCTTGCCTCCCCGTGCCTGAGCACATGGGGCATAGCCACTCGCCTTCTGGTACTCCATCCAGTGCTGGGGTCAAACACCACAAGTGATAACCCCTGTTGCACGTGTCACACAACAGCATCTCTGCCTCCCCATCGGTCTTCCTGCAAACTTCACATGCTAGGTGCTTACTGGGAACGGCTGCACTGCAGTCATACTGATCCTTCACCTGTAGGTGACATGGCGCGATGCTCTGCACGGTGCTCTTCTCTCTTATCTTGGTGGCGTCCTCAAGCACCACCACACCGTCTCGCTGTATCTTGACCAGCTTCAGGATGGCGGATTTGGTCGCGACTTCCATGCCGCTGCGGGGCTTCTGCCTGATATAGACGAAATCACCCACCTTGAACTGGTGTGGACTAGGCTCGTAGCCCCCACCCCTTCTTCTTTCGTAGTGTAATGTGTCACGATGCTGTGCGACCTCCAGGCTGCAACCAGCGTGTACCATCAAACGCCTCACCACCTGTGCTCTCTGGTGAAGGTCCTTGACTCTGGCATCCTTCTCATCTTCGACCTCAACAGCAAAATCTATGCTGGGTGCCCGTTTCAAATCAGGCGGCACTACTGCCTCTTGGGCGAACAACATGGTGAACGGCGCCACCCCCGTGGACTCCTGGCGTGCTGCATTATAGCTCAGCACCAGTGGCCAAAGCTGCTCATCCCACTCATAATCGAGACCCTTCTCCAAGGCAAGCTTCTTAAAGCAGAACTTCATAGTGCGTACCACTCGCTCGGTCAGCCCATTGCCTTCTGGTGAGTCTGGTGAGGTAACTCGCCGGTCAATCAGGCAATCTCTGCACAACTGCTTGAATTCGCCTTCAAACTCCTTACCTCCATCCACCAAGCATTCTGCTGGCGCACCAAACACAGCCAGGACATGACTGCGAAATGCCGCTGCGATGGTGCTCGCCTCCTTGTCGGGAATGGGCACGCAAACTATGAACCTGGTGTAGTGCTCGGTCATGATGAGCACTCGGTTGTTGCCAGACTTGGTCTCTCTCCTCGAGGGCCATGCCAGATCCAGCGACCAGCGATACATGAACGACACGATCTCAAGGGGGGACAAACATGCCTCCTCTCTCGCATAATGAGTCTTCACACGCTGACAGGTCTCACACTGAGTGACCACAGCCTCCACGTCTTTCTTCAAATCGGCCCACCAATGGCGCTGCCACAAAAGATGCTGCGTCCGCCTTATGCCCCAATGTCCCGTTCTGGAGTGGTATTCCTTGACCAACGCGAGACGGTCAGCAGGCTTAGGTATTCTCACCTCCTTGCCCGACATAGTGACCATGTAGATCTCGTCCGTGGCCTCGTCCCATCGATGTCGTGCTGCTCGCCTCCTTACTCGACGAACTTCTTCTTCTGGCAACCTCACTCTGCCATTGGACTTCAACCATCTGAGGCACCATGCATCATCGTGTACATCTCGATGCTTGTCACGATCTACCTGCTGCTCAGCCACGCTGGCCATCAGGTCCTCGAATCTGGTGGTACACGTCAACCTGGGGAGCCTCATCTCTGACTCTCTGGTAGGCGGACTCCAGGCAGGCACATCCACGTGCGCTGCTGGGATCGCGCCCTCCTTCACGAAGTGGTTCTCATGCCTCTGACGATACTGCGCCATGGTGTAGAGCTGCCACTCGTTCTTCTTCTTCTTCTTGGTTCCAGCCTTCTGTCGCTGGGCTCCAATTCCTTCTGCGCCTTTCTGCCCTTGCGAGCACATTACCCGCAGCTTCTCCTCCCAGTCGCGATGGGTCATAGTCTTCGCCACCTGCTGGGTGTATGCGTTCGAATTCTCAACCCATTCCGCCAGCAAAGCTTCCCTCTGCTGAAGGTCCGACCTCTCGTGGTCTGCCCAGTTGTTGTCTACAGCGATGGGCTGTCCTGGGGAATTCTCCGCCTCTGGGGATTCCTTGCTGTGAGGAAGCCCCTTCCTGCTTGCTTCTGCGACTGCCATCAGCAGTTCCATTGCTCTGCGATCCATGGCCAGGCCCAGAATGCTCGCCAATTCTACGTCGCTTAGGCCATCGGCCATGCGTAGCTCACTTGCGCTGTAGCCCATGGCTCGCGTCTTCTCTTCGAGGTTAACTTCTCGAGATTCTTCCTCGGCGTCTTCGCCGTCCTGGTTGCGCACCACGGTGCCCATCCTCGCTCTTCTGAACGCTCTTGACCCTTGCGTCGCCATGATGGTGGGTAATGCCCTCAATGGTTCTCCCACCACGTTCACCACGTAGTGAGGCGCGCGGTCTGTCCTTATCACTGGCCTGGGATGCCAGCCCTTGCATATGATTGACGATACAATTCGTCCTTCTGGTCTCACCACCTTGCTCATGACGGAGCGAAACTGGTGGCTCTGGAACAAGTTGCTCCAATACGCCCGCAACCGATGTGCGTAGGCGCCTGCTTGTGCTGCATCAAAGGACACTGGTCTACCAATGACGCTGGCAATGTACGGGAACACCTCGTCCCTGATCTTGGTTCCAGGTCTGTGCGACAACGGAGAAACATTTTCCAGGATATAACCTGGAGGCCTCTGCCGCTGCAGCTGCTGGAGTGTGGACAGAAGCCTGACCACTTCATAAAATAATTTGCTGTGCCTGCCATCCAGGCCTGTGAGTGTTCCAGCAGGGGAGAGATCCTGACATGGGAACCCACATACCATGACCCACTGGCGTCCTTGAAGAGCTCCTGCTCGTATGAAGTCGGCGCTGGTGGTCTCGCGCAGGTCTTGGGGTAAAGCCCCAAGCTCTATTGCATGGGGCGAGATGAGGTCAGGGTATCGTCTCAGCAATGCCGCACACCTGGCTCTGGCAACCGTCTGACTGCTCGGGGATATGTCCTGATACAGGTAGCGATCCACCTTCATCCCACTGCGGAGCAACATTTCCAGCCCAGCACATAGGCCTCCACATGGTTCGTAGCACACCACGCCTTCCTGCCGAGCTTGCGAGAAGAATCGGCTGCTCAGCACCCTGGTGTCGACCTTCTCGGGCTTCAGGATGCGCTCACCTTCAAAGTACTCATTGCTGTACACAGCAGGGCTTCCCTCGCCATGCGTGCCTCGCGTTGGCCTAACCAGGCTCAGCGCCTTCCAAGCTGCTCTGGCTAGCCTCCCAGAGTCGGTCACCAGCTCGGGCAAGTCAGTGTCGAACATGTCCCCATGATTGCATTCTAATTCCTCGTGGTAGTGCAGATCGAACAGACGATGCACTGGTCCTGTACCCAGCTGCTCCATGGCAGCCATCCTGCAGTAGTTGGCAACCTGCACCTCTGGCGTGGCCTCTTCCCCTGGGGAAGCATCCCCAGCCAACATAAGGCACAAGTGGTCACAGAAGTCCTTCGTGTGAACTTCCCCCACGCCTGCGTGAAACGCAGTCACCTTCTCCCTCTCATGCCTTGCTCCAGTCTCATCTGTCGTGGACGGCAGTGGGTAGCGAGACGGCACGTCAGCGTTGCTGTTCTTGGCTCCTGGACGGTACTGCACCGTGAAGTCGAACTCCTGCAAGCTGATTGCCCAGCGTAGATGTTGCCCTTGGAGATCGGCCTTCTCCATCAGGGTGGTGAGCGGTGAGTGGTCGGTCACCAAGGTGAAGTGGACTCCGTGCAAGTACTGCCTCAACGTGCGCACTGCCCATACCACTGCGAGCATCTCACCTTTGAAGCTGGCGTACTGTCTCTCCGTTTTACTCAGAGATCGGCTGATTGCCATACAAATGTATTCCTTCCCGTCATCGTCCTTCTGGCCCAGCACTGCGCCAATGCCATAGGTGCTCCAGTCAGTGTACAATACGAGAGGTCTGTCGTAATCGATGGGCCTCAGGCACCTCCCAGAACAGAGAGCATCCTTAACCCCTAATCTGCGACGTGATGAGCTATCTCATCAAACACTCACATCTGAGTTTCTCTGCGACATGTAAGTCAAATTCACTTTTGAAGACAGTTCTGAAAAGCTCTCAGCAAGCCGCATGCAATCGTGCACTTATGAGCAACCAAGCTGTCTTGATGCTCTTGATATTCTTCGAGACGCGCTCCATTTTAACTTGGCTATACGGGGTTACATCTAGGGCACATGTGCAGTAGTGTTACAACCCCCCTAATACTCTAAATAGCCCTAACCACATGTTGAATACTTGGTAAAATTACATCCGGAAGTCTAGGGTCAATATTAGGGCTTAGGTTGTTAACAATGTGCACATGCATCAACATTTTTCGGTTGGTAATCACGTCGCCGGTATCAATTGTCGTGCATTTCAAACCTGCGTATGCGATTCGCCTTGCGAAGACCTTTCCGACACTATTTTCAAAAGTTGAGTTAGGACCGTTATGCAAAAGTTATCGTAGATAAACCTAACTTTTCAAAAACCCAAAATTCCTTTCGCAGATTAGGGGTTAAGTTCTTGGAGTGCTTGATCTTGCTCCTTCCCCCAGGCTGCCTTGATGTCAGTGACCTCCTTCTTGAGCAAGTCGTTGAGAGGGCGGGCCATCTCAGAGTAGTTTGGCCCCCCTGGCTCACCCACCAGGCCCTTGTAGTAGTTCATCATACCCAAGATCGAGCGGAGCCCAGTCTTGTCCTGAGGGCTTGGAAGCTCTTGTATGGCCTTGCATTTGGCTTCTTGCGCGCCAATGGAGTTGTGGCCAATACGATAGCCCAGAAAGTCCACCGTGGCTGCACCAAAAGTGCTCTTGCCTGCATGCAAACGGATGCCAGCATCCCCCAAGGTGCGAAGTACATCCTCAACGTCCTTCAAATGCTGCTCAGGCGTGGAATCCGTATAGACCACTACGTCATCGACGTACGCCACCGTGCAATGCTGCAAGTGCCGTAACTCGTAGTCCATGATTCTTACGAACGCAGAAGTAGCTCCAGCTGCACCAAAAGGCATCGAGGTGTATTGGTACAGCTGATTCTTCCACCAAAACGCCGTCTTGCTCCTGTCCTCTTCTGTAGCCATGGGAATCTGGTGGAAAGCTTTGGTGGCATCCAGAGTGGTCTTGAACTTGGCTTTGGCCACCTTCTGGTAGAGCTCCTCTGGTCGGTGCGGCAGCGTGTTGTCTTTGAGGGAGTGTCGATTGACACCCCTGAGGTCCACGCAGAACCTCGTCTGAGTCCACAGGCCAGTCTCGTGATCCTTCTTGCCAGCTACGACCACGTTGCTCGCATGCCTGCAATGCTTGGCTGCTGGCTCTATGAAGCCATACTCCAAAAGTTCCTTGCAATGGATATCGATGATTTCCTGCTCGCCCGGACTGTACTTTATAGGTCTCTGGTAGGCGGCCTTGGATTCGTCTACGAAAGGGATGGAGAACGTGTTGTGCTTTGCTTTGCCCTTGTAGCCTTTCAGATCGTGAGGGCTGTTGGCAAAGGTGGTCTTGCACCTGCGAAGAACATTCCGCATCTCCTCCCAGTGTTCCTCCTTGAAGTCAGGATGTCCTCCAAACGTGGCATTGAGCTCAGTGTCGAGCCACGCTGCCTCGTCCTTGGTCACTGTCGTGTCACCCAAAGGTTGAAGCTCGTCCAGCACGGTGTACGGCAAGACCTCATCCTGCTCCGCGACGTTGGCCACCCAGCCAGGCTCCCATTGCCTTGAGGATTGCTGAGCCTCCCAGGAAGTGCAGGGGGACGAACCCCAGGCGCTGCGTGTGGGTGATGTGACACCATAAGTAGGCGCACACTCTGTCATCTTGCCAGCGACCCATAAGATTCCGCACAAAAGCAAGAAAAATCGCAACATTCGGTTGAAATGCGCTGCAGCTGCCGGCGAGTGCGAAGCGAAGAAGCACGCCATGACTCTCCACCCCCCGTGCGCTAAGCGAGTACTCCCACCAGCAGCAGTAAAGATCACGACCGCAAGGACAAGCGCCATGTAGGCGGCTTGTGCGACGCGATGAAGGCGAAGATTGCGTCGTAGTCGCGCCCAGCGCGCCGCGAAGCGAGGCTTGTCCAACCTGGCGGGCAAAACGGGCAAGTGCACGCGGCCCAACAAGAAGACTTGTGACCAGCGCAGGGCCGGAATGGCCCATCCGCGGCCACGTCGAATGCGACCGGCGTCAAGCGGGCAATGCGAGGGACCAGAGCCGTGGCATGCCACGTCTCTAGCGTAGATGTCGGCACAAACCCAAAGCCAGGAGAGGACCATGAAGAGGAGGAAGATCACACATTGTGACCAGCACGCCAAGGAAATGACCACCACCCGAAGGGGCATCACCACCCAATCCCCTGCACGCACGCGGTGCACGCCAGCATAGACGCCCGCGACGCGCAAGATGAGGAGCCCAACGTACCAAACGCAGGCGAGAGCCCATAAGACCCAGATGTCATAGGATGCACGAAGGGGACAACGTCGAGCAGTTGACCACCATACGGGCAGCTGGTGCAAAAGTGAGGGCACGAAACGCCTCCACCAAACTTGAAAGGGGCACCATGACAGGTGCCAAGTTGTTGCCTCCCACATCGCCCATATGGCGACCAAGGGAACGGGACCGCGTCCCAACCACCACCAAACCACTGCACTGCCTGCAAACGTGATACACGCTCGCAGGACACCTGGCCGTAAGTGGACCGCCCGTGCAGGCGGCCCACGGCCACAGCGTCGGTCGTTCACCAGGGCCGCCCGCCCGCTGCGCCCGGGGAGCCCTGCTGAAAATTTGCCTGCCTCTGCGCCTCACGCTGCTCGTCCGTGTAGCGCTGGAACGCCTGCGTCTCCGCGCTGCATATTGAAGCCGGAGAAGGAGGACACCGGGACGCGAGACCGGCTGGTATCCTGGAATCCCTCGGTGCATGAACGACATGGGTAGCGGCCCCATGGCGATCGACAGAAGGGGCAGATGCGCGTGCAACGCCGCCTGCGCCTGGCTGTCTACGAGCAGGGGGGTCTCGAACCTCGAACACATTCCTCCGTGAAGCCGCATCCATGTGCTCGGGCCGCTCGGCTATGTGAGCCTGATGGGCGGGCGGTGGCGGCGGCGGCGGCGGGAGACGCAGCGCCTCCAAGGCCCCTAGGGCTGGCATCAACCACGGCGCGGCTGAATGCCTGGTCCCCCATTGCAAGGAAGTGAACTTCCGGTCGTCTCGCTCGAAGTACTCATTCGTGAACTCAGCTCGCCAAGAAAGACACTGCTCGTCTTCCAAGAAGATGTAGTACACGGGCTTGGCACCTGGATGCGCTACGCAGCGCAGCACATGCGCCGATCCAACCTCCATGTACTTGCACAGCGCGAACTCGACGTTCCGCGCATGGCCCCCCGGCAACCTGTGCCCCGAGTCACGGTGCGACAAATCAGCCCAGGCTGAAGTCATAGCACCCAGGAGGCCGGAAGACGTAGTTTGTCCTCCAAGAGGGAGACGCCAGCCCTGTTCCCCACACGCGATGGTCTTGTTGTGCTTCCTTTCGACTTGGCTAGTGATGCCTGGACGCTTCCGCATCCTGAGACCCCGCTCCTGGTTGCAGACGCCGAGCTCGTACATGATGCGCCGTTGCCTGCACCGATCATAGTCCGTTATGCGAAACCGTATTATGAAGACAGTGAGGTCGTGACGATCCCTCAAGGCCTCCACCCCTTCTGCGGACAGGAACTGGCGCAACGAGTGACCAGATTCGGTGGCCAGCCGTGTAGCGTCGTAATCTGACTCCGTTGGGGATGGAGGCACCCACCCAGGAGCCCGAGGCAGAGGACGATCCCTCGGTGGGCTCGGAGGCGTAGGAGGTGGGCCTCCCGAAGAAACTGACGGGGAGTCACGCGGAACACGGAAAGAGTTCGCCCACGTGCCAGTGTTGGTCATGGCAGACGATGCGGAGGGCGACCCCCTACGAGGAGGGCTGCTGTCAAGATCTGACGACACCAAATCCTCGGCCTCATGATCGCTGGATGAAGGCGACGCAGTACGAGCGTATGCCATGTTTGCGAAGCGAGATGGCGAATGGCCACTGGGCCTGGACCGAGACGGCCTCGCGACAGCTTGAGATGGTCGTGCACTCTGCGCCGAACGAGGTGGCGAGTGGCTGCTCGACCTGGCGCGAGATGGCCCCGCGATAGCCCGGGATGGTCCTGCTCCCGCGGCAGGAGCGGGTGGCTGCGTAGGGGCTCGCTTGGTGAGTCTGAAGTTGGTCAAGTTGTTGGGCGGTGGTGGCCTCCGTTGCGCATCTGCATTGAGCGCCAGTTGGCCCTCCCGCCTGGTGTCGGATGCCTTGAGCATCTTCCTCATCTCCCCCAAGCGCAAGTACTCTTGAGCAGCGGCATTCTGGGAGAACACCTTACCATCTCCCCCAAGACCATCTCCCACCGGGTAGTACTTGGTGCTCGATCCCAGGACGATGAGCTCCAGAGGTGGCGCCAAGCTGCCATACAGATCGTACTGTCGGAGGATGCCAGTCGAGAGGGACTCTATGTCCACCGGGCAGAGGTACCTGAGCAGCTGGTATGTCCAAACACCAGTGCTCTCGTACCAATGAGGGAGCTGAAGCTCACCCAACAGCTCCTCACTGTTGAACACCCGCGCATGATCCAGCGTGCAGCGCAGCAGCTCGAGTTGCTGCGTGGCGGTACTTGGTTGCACACAGAGGACACGCTCCCTCCGATCCCACATGAGAGTGCCAGCGACCTCACCGCTGGGGTATGTAAACAGCTCCTGGAGCATGTGCTGCAGTCGCTGGATCGAGTTGAGGCTATCGAGCACTCGACCTTCTTCCCTGGGCTTGACGACGTCCTGCTTGTTGGCAAGGGATGGCACGTGTGTCATATAGCTCCCCTCGAGCACCCAACAGTCATTATCCTCGTCGTGATCCAACTTCTGGTCCACATACAGCCAGTTAGGGGGCAACAGCTGTTCCACCATCACCCACTTCTGCTCGAGGCAGCGGACGAATTCCACGCAGACATGCTCCTGGGAAGGTCTAGCTGGCAAGTCCTCAGGGAGCTCCTGCAGGATGCGGCAAAGACGCGCCACATGGTGCCGGTCCAGGTACAGCCTCTGGTCCGCCCAGTTGTGGTCAAGATCAGCGCCCAGAGGTGGGTGACCCCCCGTCGACTGGCTATCGGTAATCCACTTCGTGCGCCCACCCACCCAGGGGTTTGGTTCTGCGTAAAGCTGCGCAAGCATGCGCTCTGACCCTGCCAACTCGGCGGACGTCAGCGGCGCCAGGTAGCTCCTTCGGCCTCCCTCAAGCGAACACGTGTGAACGCGAGATGCTGCCTCGACCTCTGCGCGTGTCATGGCTCGGGGTCTAGGGGGTGCAGCAGATGGCCCTGACGAAGGCATCGGTGACCCCACCGGCGACTCCTCGCCGTCAAGGATGTGCTCAGACCGAATCCCAGAGGCAGCAAACCTCTCCTCCCTTGTGCCCAAGGGTGGGCACTCCAGCCATCTGCACTCCGTCTCATGCCCAAAGATCTCAGATTGTAAACATACCACCGGGTCCAACCTCCTGGGCTGGTGAGGACGCTTGGGTGTCGTCATGTCGACCAGCGGAAGAACCACCTCAGCATCCAGGCCCAAGACCTTCGGTGCATGCGACACGGCCACGCAACTTCCCAACTTGATGTCAATCATCAGGGAGTTCTTCAGCGGCCCAGTGCCTATCAACAGGTCCCAGGAGTTCTCAGCCTCGAAGGTCACGAAGGCGTACAAGCGGTGAAGCGTCATGTGCGGCGTGCCCGCTGCCAAAATGACGTCCACGTAGCAATAATGGGTGAACTTTGTGGGACTGTTGTCACATCTGGTGACCTTGGCGCCGGTGGTGGCTTCGTAAATCGTGAGACCCAGCCGTCTCACGACAGAGATCGAGATGATGTTACAGTTGGCGCCGGTGTCCATGAGGATTGCCCGGTACAGCATAAGCTCGCCACCGGATGACACCAGCGCAAGCCCCTCATATAGAGTGGCATTCTGCAACTTGCAGATGGGCTGAACTTGAGCCATCAATAGCACCTGCTCGTCGGTCAGATGCTGCGCCATCTTTGCCCTCAGTGCGTCGTAGGCGGAGGTCTTGATGGTACCAGCTCGCACATGTCCATGGTCACTGAAGTCAACCACCCCCAGATCGTCCACGTAGGCAGCAGCTGCACATCGAGCGGCGGCGCTGTCGACCACCCCGTTGGGCATCTCGTCCAACGGCACCTCCTCGGTTGCACGATGTCCTGAACCGTCTGCTTCCCTTCTCACTCCTTGCGTCGCTGTGGCGTGCGTGTCTTCCAACTCATGCTCATTGACCTCAGCGGGCTGTTCGGTTGCGTCATTCGGATCCTTGCCCAGGAGCTCCTCCAGTGCCACAAGATTCTCGATGTCCTTCGGGAGATCAATGGCGTTCTGGGATATCAGGATGGCAGCAATCTGCGAGCAGGCACGCACGGAGCTGCGAAGATTGGATGCCAACAGGTGGACCTTCCTGCTGAGTAAGTCGGGAGGGACGGCTCTAGGCACCTGAGCGGCCCTGTCAAACTCCTCCGGCGTCTTGACCTGGAAGCCCCGCATCTGCTGAGTGTTGCCCAAGGCGACAGCGGCGCTGGCCTGGAGACTCGGTGCGTGATCGATGCCAACACCATGACCACCTCCCAAACCACCCCCAGCAGGGCAGTCCTGCTCATCCTCCTCGTATTCTGCCTGTTGAGTGAAGTTGGAGTTGTACTCGGTATCCGCATCGCTGGCCTCTGATAGAGCCTGTGCATCGGCGATCTCGTCATCCTTTGGAGGTGACCCTGCCTGGAGGCCTGACAATTCTGCGGCGAGCTTCTCCTTAACCTCGGCACTGGCAGCCACTTGCTGCTGCTGCTGCTGCTGCTGTGGTTGCTTCTGCTTGGCCTCCGGGAGCTTAAGCCACTCCTTGGTGGTGATCCCCATCTTGTGCTTGTCAAAGCGGTGTGCGATGTTGTAGGCGCGCATCTGGGCATTCTTAACCTCATCTGGCCACTTGGAGTTCTGCCTGTCCTTATGGAAGTTGGGCGGCACCCGGGAATCACGACACCCCGTGTAGCAGCGATCTGGAGAGTGAGGCAGGCGCGTGAAGCACCAGTCACACTGAAACTTCTTCGAAGCATCAGGTGGTGGCACCTTGCTGTAAGAAGGTTTCTGACGCTCGGCATTATTCGCTTCCCTCACAGGCTTCTTGGCGTCGTCGCCACCATGCTGTGCCTGCTCCTTCTTCTTGGGGTCCCTGCGTCTGTCCCCAGTCTTGGAGGCAGAACCCGAGCGCCTCATGGCTGATACCAGCGCAGACAGGTCAAGCCCCATCTGCCTGGCCTCGAAGCAGGAGTACACGCAGTTGAGCCTGCGAACCAGCTCCTGCTGCAGCGTGAGGGCCCAAGCCTCTGCATCGTTCTTGAGCTTGTCCTGCACCTCCACAATCACCTCGAGGTCCTCCCAAGTAACCCTGTTGGGGGCAGGATGACTGACGCGCAGCTGCTCGGACACGCGATCTCGGTATTCTTTGATGCGCAGGCCCTTAATGCATTCCTCGATGTTCTGCCTGACGACGGAGTCCTCCACCCTCCTGCCGGTGTTGAGAGCTGCCTCCCTGCGACGACAGCTCTTCACGTAGGCGAGACCGTCCTGCTCGTTGGTCTGCGGCTTGGCGATCAAGAGATCTTCTTTCTCTTTGGTGCCCTTCATCAAGAATTTAGCTTCGAGCTCTGCAACGAACGCCCTCAAGGCCCAAGAGTAGTGAGAATCTTCAGTGCCATCTGGCCCCGTGAGACCCCTCGTGGAGGTTCCCTCGCCTGCCCACTCATCAGACGCCTCGCCATCCTCATCACCATCCTCGAACACCTTACAAACTGCCCAGGTTGACCCTGGCGCCAGCTCATGAAAAGGAGGCTGAGCACAACGCACAGATCCCTGGTAAGCATCTCTCATGGTAACGTCCTTCAGGACATGGCAAGCGTGTGAAGCCATGACGCCATTCTTCAGGTAGGCAGCACACCACCAGTCATAAGCGACTGAGGTGGCATGGTCATCCCCTGCCAGAAACGATGGTATGCTGTCCCACAATGATCTGTAGTCTGGCCTGGACCCAGCGAAGGCCTCCTTCTGCTGCTGACTGAGCGCATGGTAAGATGCTGACTTCATGTACCTACGCTTCCTGGCCTCAAAAGCCCGCTGGACTTTCGCCACCATGTCCACGAAACGCCTAATGAAGAGCGCTCTGTCCTCACTCTTGCTACCGGTGTACTGGAGTCTGACGTCTTCCTTGTCAAGTGAGTGGCTCTCCTTCTCATAGTGATCCATCTCGTCTACGTCGTCAAACGCAAAGAGAAACTGGTTTGCAGGCGCTGAGGCTACTACTGCTGCTGCGAGTGCTGCTGCTCCTAGCGCTGTTGCTGCTGGAGATGACGGTGCGGAGGGAGTAGTTTCTGAGCCCAACCCCTCTGCGCTCATATACTCCGTGTCAGGGTCCTGACTGGTCCGTCCTCGTGCCAGCCGTCGTGCCTCACGTTCTCTGGAATGGGCAGAGGCAGCGCTTGGCTCTGACTCTCCCTCCGTGGTGAAGTGCTGTGTTGATGCTCAGTCAACGGGACCAAGGGCGAGTCCCCCCCTCTCAGCGCAAAGCTCGTTCCCCAGTAGACTGGAGGCTTGACTCAGACTGGCTCAAGCCAGTGCACTGAGTGCCCCTGGATTTGCCTTGCTGAACAAGTGAAAGAACGAAACGCGTGTGGGCAGCGAATGCCTAAAGGTCCAGCACTGCGCTTCAGCGCTCTGAATCAGCAGCAGATGTAGAGTATTCGTGCAAGGAAAATTAAAGCTGGGCCAGAGTGCTGAGCACTTCTGGATTAGCTGGGCCAGAGTTCATAAAGAGGACAGTGACAGTGAGGTCAACTCCTCAACACCAAGAAATAGCACTGATATGCAGCGGTGTGAGCTAGGCCAGTGTGCTGAGCACCCCTGGATTCACAACACCACTGCTAATCAAGAAAGCCATGGCTGGCATATAAGCTCACTCCCCAGTCCAGTCCAGCAAACAAGTACCAGGTCGCTGACAGAGTTGGAAGCTAAGCCAGTGTGCTGGGCACCCTGGATTCGCAACACTACTGCTGATTCAGAAGGTGGCCAGTGACATGAGGGCCTCACCGGCTGACCAATACTGTAGAAAGGATAGAAGAATTCTCCAACACATTGTGATAAGGCAGCAGAAGGTCACTCCAGTAGTGAGCAGCACTCCAGGCTGGAAACGTAATTAACTCTAAATCCACCAGGTCACTGTGTCACACCAGGGAATAGACCACTCAGTTGTCGCCTTCAGAGTTGATGCAGCTGCCAGTCCTCTAGCAAGCTCTTCCTCTGCTTCAGGCTTAGGCCAGTACACCAGGGGTGTCCCTGGATTAACCGTCAGACAAAGTGGAGCTGCCAGAGAAACCGTAAGTTGGAGTTCCAGACATAGAGCAGTGGTTCACTGCTGATCCACTTCTTCGCTGGTAAATAAAAGCAGATGTCGCCGCTAATTAGCTCACAGGCCAAGCACACCTGTCTTTCAGCTAAGCCAGTACACCAGGGGTGTCCCTGGATTCACTTCAGACAAGGTGGCCAGCTGGAAAGCCCACTGGAAGATAGTTCATCAAGGTGCACATCAGCTGTTGATCCACTCTCAGCCGGTAAGACAGGGCAGATGCCGCTGCTGATTAGCTCCCAGGTGACACACACCTGCCTTTCAGTTAAGCCAGTGCACCAGGGGTGCCCCTGGATTCACTTCAAGCAAGGTGGTCAGCTGAAAGAACCACTGAGAGCTGCTCATCCAGGTGTACATTAACTGCTGATTGACTTTGTCGCTGCCGCCGCCCAAGCTCATGCAGTGCTGATTAGCTTAAACTGAAGGACACCTGTCAGCAGCTAGGCCAGTGCACCAGGGGTGCCCCTGGATTCGCTGAAGACAAAGGTGTTAAGCATATCACTGTGCAGAAGGAGACCGCTCATGTCTGGTGAATTCAAAGCTGATCCGTCGCCGCTGTTGCTGGAAGCTCTTCCAGTACAAGTACCACCAAGCTCAGGGAAGAGAAAGGTTCCGCCAGTGCACCGTGGGTGCCCCTGGAGTCGCCTGACTTCCGAATCCGCTCTTTCAACTGCTGCTAACTTCTCGCCAAAGGGCCTTCACTTCCGGATTAACACTGAAATAAAAAGCCGCTCCGCGCAGGACATTATTGTTTTGAAAAAGTATGAAAACAGCAGTAAAATATATCCGTCAAAATTGATATTATATCACAAAATACGAATTATTGTGTGTACAAAAGCTGTGAGCAGAACTGTCTTAGCACTCTAGCACTGGCACGCGAACAGCCACCTAGTACTTGCGAAGGCAAAACAATAATGAGTCCACTAGCCTGACCTTCGGTCAGAGTCTACTAATATCTCAATGTCCTGTCACATTTCCCAAAACTGTAACGGGTTCTAGCCCCTAAATCTTCATCTGGCCAATGGAAAGTCATTATCCCATGCCAGCTCTAACAATGTTACCGTTTACCGCATTCTGACTGACACGTCAGCGACAAAGGAGTCACTGCCATCTTCGTCTTATCATTCTCTGGTCACCTGATGGTGACTATATCTTCTCTGACGAGTCTGCATCTCACAGATGGTCATCTTCGTAAAGCCTGTCATGCTGTCACCACTGTCATGCGTGTCACCAGCTGAACAAACCCGGCGCGGTACCATGAGAAGCCGGCGTTTGTTACATGGAGTTCACCCTGTCAGCTGCGCAACGTGCTATGCCCATTGCATAAGATATGATCTACAAGTACAATAATCGTGTGGTCTATCTGCGGTAGAAAACTAATTACATTCAGACCACTACAGGGTGGTTCTTTAGAAGAGAAGCTTCGGTTCGGAAGAATTTACCAAGGCGAGTTGTGTTTTAAAAGCACAGTCACCATTTTCGGCGGCGGCAACGTTAGCTGTCGGCGCCAGCTTTATCCTTCTATTCTTTATTTGATATGTAGTCAAATGACTTGCTGCAGAGCTTTGGAATTTCCTCAACTTTGCCCGCCAGAAACAAGCAAGCAGCGGACTATCTGAAAGAAGGTAACCCAGGTAGAGTGAGGTTGTCTATGTCAAACAAGCATGAGGAAACTATGTGAAACAACCACGTAATGCTTCGAACTTCTGCTTTGCTCTGCTGTTTGTAGATGTAACAAAAGCTTAAACGGTTTCCTTACACTGAGTTTAAGGATACAGCTTTCACTTCCTGAAGGGTTTGGGTTGCTCACGACACAGCTGTCGAATCGCTGACTACGATAGCTTCAGTCGGTACAGTACTTGCGCTTAAAGTTTTCCGTTAACAATATTCTCCACGAAATAATCAGTCTCGAACTAAACGACTATATAACCTCAGACTTAACAGATCGACTCTCAACGACTATTAAATATCTCTATGACAGCTAATCGAAGAAAACGACGTCGATCAGATTTATGTGATATGAGAGTGACGAAATGATTACCAGATAATAATCTAAATTGACCGTTGAGTTTCAAAAAAACGATGCATCAATTTTACAAATAAAATATCACGACACATGCAACTGACAGTAGGATAACATGTAATTGTAGCATTAACAGTGTAGAAATATTAAAACAAAACATTTTCAATTGTTTTTTTCTTTACAAACAAATTTACGACCAAATCAGACACGATTAAATGATGATTGTCAACTACTTTCGCTCACAACATCACAACAGATACTATACTACTAGTCTAGTTCTGTTTTGCCTTGGTCTTTTTTCCTTTCTTAGCTGCAGTTACAGCGCCAGGCGCTGCTTCCATGTTCACGATCGCGCCAGTAGCAACAGCGTCAGCGTCAGCGTCAACAGCGTCAACAGCGCCAGCGTCAACAGCGCCAACGCCAGCGCCAGTCTCGCCAGCGCCAACTGCCATTGCAACATCTTCAGTAGGTGCAGCAGTAAGTGCAACATTAGGCGCTTGGCCAGTAGGTGCAATATCGCCAGCACCAGCAGGGACTTCTTCAGGAATGGGATCGCCAACATCGCCAACGGGTGGTGCAACCATGGTAAGATACATGGGTGCAGCACCAGTAGGTGCCTCGCTTGCGCCAGCGCACGAAGCACCTGCACAATCAAGCACAAAAACGAAACATTTTTAGTAAATATACAACAGAATTATTCTGTTCAGAGCCACATTGAACCCAACAGACAAATAGACAATTATAATTTACCTGCGCCATCAGGAAATGGCAAGGCGATCTTGGCTTTGCCCTTGCCTTTGCGCCTTTTTGGTGGTGGGGGAGGAGGGGTGACGTAATCTTCGTCCTCACTATCGCTGTCGATAGTGAGAACCTGGCGATTGCTGATCCAGGTTGAAGGTAGCCCCCATTCTTTGATAAAAGCATGGGGCAGGTCCTTCGTGACCTCCACAATGGCCTCCAGGGTCTGGACAGCGCCAGAGATGTCCGCGATGTTCCTGGACAGCTCGTAGCTCGAGGCCAGGCTCAAGTTGTAAAATGTCTCGGAGGACATGTAAATGTCGTACAGCTTGCCCACCTCCACGTGCTCCAGCAGAGGAGCTACGTCCTGTAGGGTTGCCCCAGCCATGAGCCTCCACCCAGTGGCCATGAGAACGTCGCCAGGGGCATCTCTGAAAGTGACTGATACCACGGGTTGCTTATCTTTGGTACGTGATAAGCTGCGTGATTTGCTTTCGCATATAGCAAAAACACGGAATTTAAGACTGGATAGGTCCTCATCGTTCTCAAACTTAGCCTTCAGGGTGCCAAACCAAGTTTTGGAAAATTGAGACATGTTGAAGTTAAAGTTGCTTTGATGTATATTTTTGAATTCAGAAATGATAACAATAAGAGTCGTTGGTAATTTATATGTTGATACATAGGGGCACTGTCACAAATTTAGATGAATGTGTGTGGCCATAATGATCGCCAAATGTCGTCATCAAAGCATGCCAATTGTCAAATGTGTTACATTTGTAGCGTATCAACAATTATTTGCATTTTATATCAATTTGATGGTTGAAATTACTTTGAGCAAACTCTGATTTCATCAATTATTCATGTATCAATCGATGTGATTGGCCAAACAAATATGATTCATTTTGAACCAAAGATGAAGCGAAATTGTTCATATTTCAAATCTTAAGCTGATTTCATAGTAATATTTGTCAATTGCAATTGGTGAACAAACAAATCAAATCAAATTGTGTTGTACTATTCAAATGACAAGATAGTTGTGATTCATTGTTTAAATATTCGATCATATTTGATAATTGATTGGTTGTAAATTTTGATGTGAAATTTGGTCGTTAGGCGGGGTGTGACAAGGAATAGTGGGGGACTTATTGGTATGGGGTTGATACAAGGTCAGAAGAAAGAAAGAAAATGATGGATCGTGACTATGATAAACCGGGTGACCAAATAAACACGGAGACGTGCGGTAAGCGGTTAACTAGATCGCGGCGGTTATAAGATATAGGTTCGTGCACCCAAGCCCCACCCAATTGTGATCGAGGCATGCGATGGCATTGACCCCCCTCCATGCCCCTCCTCCCCCGACCAAACATCCAGCATCCAACACCCCCCAACACATTTATGTCCAGTGGGGAGAGGGCGAAGCCCCCCCTCCTCCCCCCAAAAATAAAAATGTAATGTAAGCCCCATAAGCCCAGTTCATATTCGACGTTCATGACAGTGTCATCAACCTTCATTTTCGCAGATTTGCGTGTCACTGAGTCTCAATTCTCATGTCTGATGTGTCCTTGGCGACCACATCCAAATATTTAAACAGGTTTTATATTATAAATTATTTATTTTAAATTTATTATAATAAGCGTGACAGATCAAACAGCGACGCATGACGCTGACGATGATTATCAAAAAGCGTCATGCATGATGGATGATGACAGCGAACGAAAGCGTCATGCATGATGACAACGATCAAGAAGCGTCTACGTCTACACGATGACAGCGTCTACCAATGACAGCAAAGGGGCGACTACCTCATGATTATGATTTCCTCCAAAACATTTTATTTATACACAAAAGTTTGACATAAAAAACCAGATTTTTCAAAGATGTGACAAACTCCCGCTTTACTGTCGTACAGCAATTTGTCTCCAATTTTAATCCTGTAATTTACGTATAATTTATGACGGACATGACAGTGACAGAATTGACCAAGAATCTGAATGCGGCGATCGCGAGCCTTGCTTTTCCTTTAGAACCTGGTTCTTGCCGTCCAGATTTCTTGATTTCAAAACTTCAACAGCGGACCTGTCGCGAGCTATGAAGTAGTTTTTTCGCGCACTTCGCGAGGTCGAGAGTCTTCGGCCCGTTGACCATAGCCTAAAAAGGCGTCAACGGGTCGCTGTACGGTGTCCGTTTTTTGCCACGTGGCCTAGAGACGTGGAACGGGAGCTACACCGGCTGAGCGGATGATGCCGCGGCCTCTGAAAATCAGTGAAAAACAACATCATGGGAAATTCGGACACCGTAGGTAGTTTTAAAAAGGCATATATAGAGGACTTATGTATGCCTTTGACCCTCCTGCGGTGTCCGGACATGCGCTTTCAAGCATCCGGTAGGGTAGGATGCCGCCATCGGGTTTGGGTTTGCGGAGAGCGCTGAAATCTGCAGCCATTCGCGTTTCACCCGGTTGAACTTATCTGGAACTTATTGTATGCCTTGCACTATGCTTGCTTAACGGGTGTTAAGCAAGCACGGTACTATGGTTGCGTCAAGGAATGTATACCATTCCTTGAGCACCGGCATTCCGGGGAGTCGCCTAGGTCACGTAGATTGTTCATCCACTCAAGTGAAATGAACAAACCTGGCAACCTATAAACTTCTTTATTGTGCGTGACACAAGCTACTTGAATACAGGTTTGTGGCTACGTTTGTTCGTGCGGGCGCGTTGTAGTGCGGATGGCTAACCTCACGTGATCATCTTCGCGCAAGGGAGGCGAAGCTGATCACGTGCAGTTGGACATGAGTTCGCACTTGAGGTGTGTATGCATATATGCACTGTGATATGCTGTATGGTATGTCGTGCAATAATATATGATAAAAAATACACCGCTGCTGCTGACCCGGGTCAACAGCAGCGGTGTATTTTGAAGTGAACGAAAGTCGAAAGTGATTAAGAAACAGTTTCAAACTGTCTCGAGCTTCCTAACACCGATTTATCTGCGTCCGATGACTGTGTACATGTAATTGTACCGTCAGATCGAAAATAATTTTATACACAGTGTCTGGCGTAATTTTCGAGTCATCGTCGTCATCGAAAATGCACTTTTGATTAGGTCATGAAATTGCTGTATGTCGTGTCATGTCATGTCGTGTTACTGTCATAATTAAAAAGAGCGTGAGCGCAAAAAGCGTGACAGTCGAAAAGCGTAAAAGCGTCAAAGCGTCAAAGAATAAAATTTAATAAATAATAAGCCGTCGATTTCTCTACGGGTCACGGCCACCCCTGTGGGGGGCGGGGAAGGGTTCTCCCCACACCCCCCCCCCCAAATGTGAGAAGCTTGCACCGCCGAGGTCAGCCGGCCTCTGGTCGACGTTCATGGTCGGTTTCCTACGAGATTCACGGCCACCCAGGTGGGGGGGGTCCCCCGCCCAAAAAAAATGTGAGAAGCAGCTTGATTTTCATCGCGATACGGGCTCGGCCAGCCCATACTGTAGAGCTCTACAGCTGACGATGACGTTCATGACATTGTCATCAACTTTCATTCTCGAAGCTTTACGCGTTACAGACTGCGTCTCATGTCATGCCATACGTCTAACGTCTTATGTGTCAATGTCCAGTCGACCACATGCAAATATTTATACCGTCATAAAGTCTTCGTCTTATTTTAAAATTAAATAAGTCATATTAAAAATAATACTAGAGTGTTAAGTTATACAGTGCTAAGTTATATTTATAATCAACAGCCGTGACACTGTATATATATATATATTATATTGTATTGAATATTCTAAATATCAAATTATATACTGCCGCGTGCGACACATACTTATCCACGACACACGAATCGTTTCGCAGTTTTCATCTACGACGCTAAAGTGCGTAACAGGGGTTAAATTGAGTGGGTGTAACGCGTGTCACGCTCGAAAAGCGTCTCGCTCGAAAAGCGTCTCGCTCGAAAAGCATACGCTCGAAAAGCGTGACACAAAGCAGTGTTCGTTTTGGAATAGTGGGTTTTCGGCGAAATGAACCTTTAAAAATTTATACACAAAAGCGTGACATAAAAAACCGGATTTTTCAAAGAGGGGGACAATCTAAAGATTTTTCCCCAATACACAAAAGCGTGACATAAAAAACCGTATTTTTCAAAGAGGGGGACAATCTAAAGATTTTTCCCCAATACACAAATTTGTCACGTCATAAAACGGACTTTTTCAAAGAGGGGGACAATCTAAAGATTTTTCCCCAATAGGGGGTATGTGAACGTACAAGTGGGGGAAAATCAATCTCAAATCACCATACAAAATATGTTGTGGGCAATGAATAAGTTATATTTTGCAATTAAGAATGTTGACAAAATTAGAAGTTTAGGAAAGCGAGTGTCATGCATTATTGGTAATTACAAGAGGTAGTTGTCAGGCACTGCCATATCATAAATCGGACTTTTTCAAAGAGGGGGCCAATCTAAAGATTTTTCCCCAATACACAAAAGTGTTAAGGGCTTAGCTACCGGTGGCCGTCGATTTAAAGTATTAACACTGATCCCCCCCTCGATCCTCGCCAAAAAGAATTATCTCCGTCAGATCGATGGTCGCCGATCGACAGTCAAGGGTTCGAACAAAGGTTTAATTCATATTTTATTCGGTTTACCTCATATTTTATATTTTATATTTTATAATATTAATTATTCAGACGACATTCTGTCGATATATTTATAAATATATGTAAATATATATACAAACATATCTGCGATTGAAATTTTGTTTGCAGCTTTCATCTCAACGACGCAGATTGATTTCATCCACCAGCGTCACGCGAAAGAGCGTCACGCAAAAGAGCGTCACGCAAAGCTAGGCTATAAACTACTACACTATACGTCTCCCAAAGCTAGGCTATAAACTACTACACTATACGTGACGCAAAAAGCGTGACGCAAAAGAGCGTCACGCAAAGCGATGTTCGTTCTGTAATAGCTGGTTTCTGCGAAATCAAGCCTCTAAAAATTTATAGGGGGTACGTGAACGTACAGGTGGGGAAAAATCAATCTCAAATCAGCATACAAATCAGCATATAAATCTCTTATCCAAGGGAACATATCAATTCCTAGCCCACACACTCATTTGAGCCAAATAGAAGAAATATGAGTGCATATGAGCTTAATGTATGGTTGGTAATTGCATGTCAATTTAGTTATTAAGAATTCAAGAATAGCATTTGCTGAAAATGGATGGCACTTTGTACTTCTCCTTGGTTTTGGAGACAACACTTAGATCGACCAATAAAATAGAAGATTGAACATCACAGTATCCAAATATCTACAAATCAAATTTCGGTATTTGCAACCAATAGTGTTATTTGAAGCATAGTAGCAAATATTTTGAAATTTGATGTCGCTCAACCCCCTTCGAGCCGGCCTCAGCCAACCCCGCAGTGGGCGCCGGGATGAGCCACGACGGGGGGGCGGAAGCCCAATCTCACCCTCATAAATTAAAAGGCCAAATCACCTGCGAGGCTCAAACAGCCCAGTTGTTCTCCCTTTCAAAGAATAAAATTAATAGATAGTAAGTTGTCGATTCCCCTACGGCTCACGGCCACCACAGATTCCCCACACCCCCCCCCAAAAAAAAATGTGAGAAGCAACTTGATTTCCATCGGACTCGGCCAGCCCATACAACTGACGTTCATGACAATGTCATCAACTTTCATTGTCGAAGCTCGGTTTTCGGACTGCGTTTCAGTCATGTCATGTCATACGTTTTTATATCAATGTCGACCACATCCATATATTTATGCTCTTCATCTTTTATAAACAATATTAATTATTAATATTTAAAACATTATACTGAACGCTGAACGCTAACGTGATACCGTGAAAATATAATACTGAACGCTAACGTGAATTTGAATAACATTAAATATTGACCATAAACGAAATGAAGGCTCTAAATAAAAAGCGCGTGAGCGCGAAAAGCGTGACAGAAAAAAGGTGACAGAAAAAGCGTGACACAAATCAGTGCTCGTTTGGACGGAATACCTGGTCGCAACGAAATGAAGTCTCTAAATAAAAAGAGCGTGAGCGCGAGTCTCTAAAAATTTATACGCAACAAAACATATCCAC